>VDFB02194525.1:0-16360 GCA_007258455.2 Sequoia sempervirens | reverse complement strand
ATGCAATCTGCGGTGTGGGTCCTGAATTCTGGGCGTGCCGTAAATGCATTACACCTTGGAATCTCTACCTCTAAATGTGTGTGTGAAATAACTAAGAAACATGAAAGACAAAACACCAAGGACACCTCAAGATTAGCCAAAAGAGAGTTACAACGAAAAGGAATGCAAATAAAATGAAACACAAACACTTTTACCTCCCTTGTTGTTGAAACTTCTTTGATCGACCCTTGCTTGGATTGGTTGTGTGCTCCTTAGATGATTGTTTGAATGTCTATAATGCAAGCTTCAATATGCAAAATGATGGACAAAGATGGTTGAATGATTGAAAAAGGCTTAGACAGCATGTAGTTATGAGAGTGCAAAGTGTTGAGAATGCAAAATGACAGCATAAGGATGCAAGATAGCTAAGTGTTTGAGAAGGAAAATGGGCAGCATGTGGTTGCTCAAAAATGAAGTGTTGTGGAAATGCCCTTGAGGAGGGGGTATTTATAGAAGAATTTGAATTCTCTAGAGAATTCAAGGGTCAAGATTGCTCCAACAAGGTCAAGATGAAGGGCTATGGTGGGTTGAGAACCCACAAGCCCTCACATCTTGACATGTGGAGGGTGAAGTGGACAAGGGGATATGAGGTGAATGAGTTGTCAAAAAGGTACATGAGGTGGAAAAGGACATGCACCTTGGGGAGTGAGAGGATTTCCACAAAAAAGGGATTTCTTGTCCCCAAGTGGGAGTGAAAGGGACATTTGAGGAATTTTGGAATTCCTCAAAAATCTACATGGGAAAAGGAAAGGTGGTTGGGGATATAAATGTGAATTAAAAATTCACATTCCTAGAATGATCTAGAGGTAAAAGGTGGGCTCCAGTGGGACTTGGTCACATGTGGAGATTGTGACAAGTCCAAGGTTGGTCACATGGGAGATTGTGACAAGTCCAAGGTTCTAGAAGCCTTGGAAGGATGGAATGTGAATTAAAAATTCACATATAAAAGAGGGGAATCTAGGAAGAATAAAAAGGAATTAAAAATTCCTTGGAGAATGATTAGGCTTAATTAATCAGTAATTAGAGGATAATTAGGGGCTAATTAGGATTAAAAGCCAACTTGCAAAAGTTGGAGGATGTGACACATCCTAATCAAGGATTAGGCATGTGCACATCCTTAATGAAGAGATTAGGAGATGGATTAGGATTAGATGAAAATGACATGTGAGGAATTAAATAAATGTAATATTTATTTAATTTATTTGAAGAAAGAGGATTAAGGAGGGTAAGGTATTTAATTAAATACCTTAGGGATTTAGCAGAATTAAAGATATTAATTAAATAATAGTAATATTATTTAATTAACTCAGATAAGAGGATGTTTAGACGAAAAGTGATAAATTTGGATAAATTAAGTGTCCAAATTTGGATGTCTACAGGTGTATTCTGCCCTCCAAGGTTTGCTTGCACTTGACCAATATGAAGACTTCATTCTGCCTTCCCTCAAGAACTTGATGTCTTGACTTAGTTCACCAACTGAACCATGTTACAACTCTATTCCAAGAGTTTTAACCCTGTGCTTTAACCTTAGAAGATTCAACACCTTTTTGAATTGCTGTCTCCTTCCAAATCCTAGAAGAATCTAGATGTTAATCTCATCACCAACCTCGAGCTGCTTGCAGGGGGATTAAAGGTACTATCCTCATGCTCCTTGCATCCAAATTCTTCTATTTATGGAGATTCTTTAGCTTTTAATATACCTGATTCCAAGAGATTGCCTAGGCAGGCCTAAACTCTACTAGCCCTTACCAGTCAGTTTTATGACTTTTCCTCTCACATTTAACAAACAACCTACCAAACAAAAGGAACTTTCAAGCACCCTTTTTAAAGCTTTAAATCTTCCACTAGATCTCAAACCTCTATCACTGCCGTATAGTGCATTCCTATCATTTAGGACAAAAGGGCTAATTGACCTATTTGTTAGGGTTTTTGTGCTTTCTCCTTTAAATCTCCTACTAGTGGATTGGTCAAAGTCCCAAACCCTTTTACATGCATAGGCCTTGCCTTACTCCACCTGGAACAATATGGACTCCGTACAGTGGCACCTTTCCCCTGCCTAGGTTCTCAGCTCTTCTCTTCCAAACTCCTAACCGGGTCACTAAGCTCGCCTAGGGTTTGGAGTTAAATCTCTTTGCTTGGCCCTTTGAAACTACTATCTCTAAATATGTACAATAGGTTGGCTCCTCTCCCGTATTCAACTATTCTCAGGGGAACCCCATGGACAGTGCTTATGGGGGAGCCATTTTGAAACAAACTGCTCAGAGACAGCAATGGAAACCCTGCTAACCTCTAAATGCTGATCTAAGGATTCAAATGATAAACTCCTCTCCACTCAATATGATAACACAATGAAAAGTGAATCTAATCTATTCTATTAATAGGAATGCATTGCTAAATCTGATCAATAAGCGCCTATGATAACTCTATTGCAAAACACATTGAGAATTCAGAATAAAACTCTACAACTCTAAACTATGAATACAAAACACTGAATCTAATCTCAACCCTTATCTACCAAATGAGATTCACTTCAAAATATTCAAAGAGCCTAAGAACAGTGAGAGAACTATGTAAACTAAGCCATTTTAATCACTGTTTCTCCAAGCATGTGGGTAACACATAGAAATTACTCAAAATCTGCTCACTGTCTTTCTATTCTTCACAACAAAAACTAATTACAATCCAAGAAAAACTGACTGTCTACGAGCCATTACCTCCATTTAGATGCCATTTCCACATTTTTATGGAGAGTTGGTCGAGCACTTACCCTATTTCCTAGGGATTCCCATCACTAAATTGCATGCAATTTACACAAATCTTGCCATGCAACCTTACATCCGCATTTTGCAACTTCCACAATGCTATGATTGTGTCATGATCCTCAAACATAGGATCTCTAACTCCTTGATCTCGAATCCAACACCTCCCTAACTATCCATTAGCATCTTTAAACAACGAGGCAGTGTTTAGCACATACTAAATGCTTACATTCTAACACAAACTGTCCTAAGCTAAACAAGGCAATATTTAACAACCTAGATCAAAATAGGATGTCCTAAGTCCTAGTGACCAACTTTCCACACAAACAAGACCTTCTAAGGTCTAAATCAAACACAACAAACCTTCTGACTTGGCTAGGGTCAGTACAAGCCAAAAATTATTCACAACAAAATTAGAGTTAAGCCAAGGTGCTCCTGCACCACCTATGGTACAAAGTATAGTAATAAGAGGCCTCTACCATTTATTATCCATACATGTGTGTTGGGACCTAGCCCTGTATATGCATAACACAACCTCTACTTGCTGCCTCTACCTAGTCTCATGAGACAGCTAGATAGTGAGTTGTTGGACTTTATGTCGGTCCTAATCCAACTCAGCAATGGCCACCTATACTTGCTAAAGAACTTTATCACACTCCTACCTTATTCTATCCCTCTCAATATTGAGGGATTGAATCTATGCATCCCAAGGGTCTAGATCATGTTCTTGTTGCTATTGTTATTGGTCTCGTGGTGGTGGTGGTGATGGGACCTGATGCAATGGACGTACTAAGGCCATGTTTTGCAACACCTATCCATCATGTCGCTTCTACTGGTGCCCATCTATGGGCACCTTTACATCATTCCCATCTCAAGGAGGTTGCTAAGGAGGCTACTGGTGCACTCTACCCTATCCTCTACTTGTACCTTGTCCCCTCCATCTAGTTTGAAAATGTGAGTATAATCATAACATTAGCTAAATACACCATATCCAATAGATTATAAGCAATATCTAACTAGTCAAGCTATACTCCCAATGAAATACTTGAAAACATAGAACACAATTTAACAATTTAAACGTAAACTATTAAGAAATTCATAAAGGAACCTAGTTAAATGCCTCAAGCCTCATCCCATTGGGGGATTGGTGTTGCAATGATGTATACTATCAAACATTTCCAAATCCCTAGATTAAAACAAGCTCGAAGATTAGTGCCATTGATGAAAACTAAGATAAAAGTGGCTGAAAAGCTAAAATGGATGCAAGATTGATGAAAATGAGATTCAAATGTGCAACATAACTTTGCTAAAATGGAATTGGATCCTTTTGTCAAAGAAATGAGGAGCATTTATAGGAGAAAATGGTTAATCAATGGTCAAGGTTGATTTGATCAATCAATAGATGAGATGTAATGAGAAGTGAAGGCATGGATCAAGGATTCTCATCAATGCATGAGAATGCAATTTGACAAGGATCAGGGATTTAATCAATGGCTCTCATTGATTCAAAGAAACACACTTCCTAAAATTTAGGAATTTTGTTAGGAAGAATATTTCATTTTTGAGTTCAACTAAAGGAATATTCTAGGGTAGTATTCCCTTGCAATTGTGAGGCTGAGGGAAAATAGCCATTTAGATAATTAAAATAATTTTCTAATTGTGCAAGTTGTGTGAAATTTGGATTCTCATTAAATAATTTATTTATTTAATGAAAGAGGGTAAAATGACATTTGATTCAATAATTAAGATCATTTAATGAAATGAGAAGACATAGGCAATTTAATTAAATAATTTGCATTGCCTAATTAAATTAAGATGAAAATTAGCATGAAATGGGATGGGTTATCCAAATAATAGTGATAATTTGATTGATAGGATAAATTGATGAATTTATTTAAATAGTAAAGATAATTTAATTAAACGGTCGAAAAGAGGTGATTTAGGATGAAATGGTGTTAGTAATCAGATTCAAGTGTGCAATATTAGTCAAGAAAAATTTAAGTGTCTATAGTCTCACTATGTAATCATGTCACCCTAGTACAAATTGATCCTCCTACATTCATACTAGCTGGTGTGTCACATCTACCCACTAGCATACCATGAGGTATGGTCTGCACAGTATATCATCATCATCCAAATAGTCAAACCTGATTCTCTAGTATAACAAGACTCCATCCTATAATGATCAACTAAGTGGATAAATTTAGGCCCATGGATAGACCATGGTTGCTATTGTAGGATACCCTAATGGCCTACTACATGTGACATGCTCAAAGTACCACATGTGCAAGAGTGTGCAATGAACTATGTTGTCTAGCTCTTGGTAGGCGAAGCACCCAAGATCATAGTATAAATGTGCCATCATGCTATGAACCCAAGCATAAATAGTATAATGTTGCTCCATGTATTGTATAGTGTGAACTAGTCCTCCATCAAAATATGTGCCACGTCCATAGTGAACTAATGCTAGAATCTTGGTAACGATCATCATGCATCTCACTAACAATGATTGTGTTTATAGTAGCCATCTGATCTGGACATGGGGTCCAATGCTTGTCTCCCAAATGGGATGACCTAGTTAGTACTTGATATCCTCTTGCATCTCCTCATGTGACCATTCCTCTACTAAATGGACAATCTCAGTGAGGATAGGTAATTGTAGGATGCAATGAATGTCCTCTAGGGTAACTGTCATCTCTCTTGTAGTGAGGTGAAATGTGCATGTATCTGCATCTCACCTCTCTACTGGTACCATAAGAATGATATCATGATAGCTAATAGGTGGCATGAGGTAAACCCAAAATATTCCTTTCTCTTCTAAAATATCAATTTCCTCCTCTAAAAGATCGACATAAAGCGACTCTTAACGGTGACAAAATTGTCTGTCTCCTAGATGTTTGTGGGCTCGAGGAGGGCCTAAAGAATAAAAATAAAAGGAAATCATCACTAAATTCTTAAATATATGAATTAAATAATTAAAAAAAATTCCTAGGACACCTGGTAACCAACTTGGACATTTGGACCATTTTTGGATGAGGGGGTCTTAGACACTTTAGCAATTTTTGGACACTTTGCAGCAAAAGAGTGTGCTTTGAAAATTGTTTGTAAAGGTTTTAAAAAATTCTAGAAGTACATAAAAAACATTATAATACATGAATGTGAAGATAAATAATAGTATAATCCACTCATCATATGTTGAAGCTCGCCTCGTGCCACCTCACCATGTAAAATCTCTAGTCTTAGAGGTTGTACACTTGTCTACCCGACATCTTCAATCACTCTACCCCAAGATAAATGCAAAAATGATTGTTAGAAAAATCATTTTCAAACATATATACTTACTTTCACTAAAAGAATCATATTTTACTCTAAGTATATGTCATTCAAATTAACATATTAGGGATAGAAAACTCCATTTTTCACAATGTTTGTTGCATCGAATTCATAATTTCATCCTCAATCTAATCCAATGTTTATTAATGTGTGGTGTTCTAATTCCAATACCCTATGATATAACCAATGTAATTTTATGAGGTTTCATTGCTACCCCAATTCCACCTCCATAAATAAGTGACATATGGGGGGGCCCATACACCTACCCTCAAATCCAATTCTTTGTAGAAGTTTCATAAAAGGAATTTTGAAAAACTAATGAATTGGTGTTGTAGGATGCAATTCCTAACATTATGATTTTGAAGATGGCTATAGTGGGGGATGCATTCTCCTTGGTTGTGAATGAATTCATATGAGTATCCTTTCTATAATTTTTTTTTTTGAGTTCTTGTAGCTTGCATATGCACGTAGTGTCATATGGCTGCTAAAGTGGGGGCTAAATGTATTGTAGAAAATTCTACTTCTTTCAAAGTGAAGCTACAATTCCACACTTACTTTGGATCTATTTTAGTGACCTTGCATTTATCCCTTTTTAAACCTCATTAATAGGCCCCTAATACCTTTTATTATGCATCCTAAGGCTTATTTTAATTATTTTTCAATAATATAACCCACATTGAATAAATTCCATTAATTGATTTAATGCCCTGACATAATCTAGATCCTAGAATTTTCGGTTAGGTCTCATTCACCCTTGGGTGAGTGGGTCCCATATAAGTTAATAAACTCAAATTATAATATGTTTTTGGTGGAATTTCAAGGTCCTAAATTCAAATTCTAAGTGTAAACTTTTGTAATTTAATAAATGGGAAATTAGAAAGGAAGCCCATAAAACTAAGACTTTCAATCATTTTCATTAGAAAAGAGAGATTCACATGAGAACACAAGGATTTACATTTAATATCAAGGAGAAATCAACCAACCATTCAAAGCTAAAGTATTGGAGCAACATTCTATTTATTTTTGAAGGTCTTCAAGCTCATTTTTCCAGCGAGATGAAGCATTGTCAAATATTGATGATAGATTCCTATGGAGGATCATGATGGATTTTAGGTTTTGGGAGATACATTAAGCCATTCAACCAATACTAATGACTTGTTTTCTAGGTGGTTCCATCTTCTATTATCATTCTATTTTCTACCTAAAGGAAGGTTTTATCATATTTGTGATCTATTAGGGTGATTTGACATCTTTCAAAGTGGGTATTCATCATTGTTCATGTTTCATTAAGGGATCTTATTATAACACACTTGAATAGGGTTTCTTTTCATGCTAGCTCTTATTAATCTTAGGCACACTTAAGATTAGGGATTGCACACACTTTCATGTTTCAGATTTGTATTTTTAATCAATCTTTAATTACCAAACTTGGGTTTTAACTGAGGAAAACCCCTATCCACCCCAAAAAAAACATTTTTTTTTGTAGATTTATCACATGCATAGATGCAGGACTGAAGGTTCAAAAGTACAGGAAGGAAGTGTAGACATAGGACTTAGGTCTTAGTTTCTGATTTTCTAAAAAGGGAGACTTGGACCCATTTTCCCATGGGCGAATGAGTCCTTGATATAATCATGAAACAAGCATTTCATGATAGGTGCATAACTTCTAGACCTTCTTATATTTTCTAGATCTTTGTTGTTTCCAATAGTTTTATGATTAATGTACAAGATCCAAGTGTTAGCTTGCATTTTTTAGTTGGTTTTCTATTTCTCTCTTTTCTCCCAAAAGTGTTGTTCAGGTTAATACCCCCATCCACAACCATAAGGAAATAAATAGAATTACCCATTGAGTTGACTCACCTAAGGGTTGTAATTCAATTCTTTGTGTGGATCTCATTTCCTAATGAAAATAGGAAGAGAGGTCCATATTGGATGCTATTCCATACTTGACCACACCTATTTTTCTATATTTCACTATTAAATAGAAAACATGGATATTGTTGATGTTTAAGCATTCAACTACATGAGATATCTATTTAACTCATAAATATAATAGGAGAATAAGGATCTTGCAAATACTTCACAAGCATGGACTGTTGATGTGATATAGGGGTATTTCAATTATTTTAGCATTATTTTCTTCTATTGACCACTAATTACATTTGTGGAAATTTTAATTTCTTAATTTTCTTTACCATTTGGGAAAAGAAATGACTACTCATAGCCACATTTATGAACAACTTGGGAAAATGAAGAAAGGGAAATTTGTGTGAAATTCTTTGTCCTAGAAATGAGTTGGTACACACTTATGATGGGATTTTGAGCATTGCACCTATTTAGGAAGGATGTTTTTTAAAATTCCATATTTTTGGAGGGATTTTACAGAAAATAGAGAGGAAAGAGAGAAGATACATCATAGAGAACAAGAAGAGGACCATCAATATTGTACCATAGCATAGGTATAGCTCTACAAAGGAAGATAGTGAACTTAGATTATATTGGAAGAAAACCTATAAGAAGTGATTGTGGATGTCTCCCTACAACAAGGGATATTGTACCCAAAATTAGATTATATTAGATAGGAAGAAAAGCTATAAGAAGTGATTGTGGGTGTGTCTCTACAACAAGGGATATTATATCCAAAATTTCTTTGTTGGGAAAATGTGTCTCAACCTTGCAATTATATACAATTTATTTTATTGATTAGAAGGGAAAAAAAGTTTTGAAGGGACCCAAAACCCTGTACAAAAATTCACCAAATGCTACTAAAAAGTAACACAGTCAACCACCACCAGCATCCCAACTGACAAAAAATTGAACAAACTAGGAGCCAGTCAGCAAATAAGCAAAGAACAACCCGAGGCTCCCAACAACAAAAAAAAAAAACAAGAAAAATAGAAAATAGGAAAACAATAGAAACATGGAAATTAACTAAGACCACCCAAAGTATTAGCTAGCTCCAACTGTTGGGCCTTGTACTTTTCCACCATGTCAAACAGCTCTTTTTTTTCTGCTTCGAATCTTCCTTTCCACTCCTCCGAACCTCTGGCAACCAACATCTTTTCCTCATCCTTAGGGGATTTCTTACCCTTACCTTTTCCACCCTAGTCTTTCTCTATGAGTTGAGAGAACAAAACCTACTCCTCCTGAAGCTGATTTAACTTCTTGAACAAGACCTTGAGGGCCTCAACGGTGTTCTTGACCGAAGCATGGCTAACCCACAACAAATTTCTAAGGTCATTATTTATACCTTCCACCTTAACCTCAAGGGCTTTCAACCTGGTCTCACAATTTTCCTTAAATTCATTTTGAGTATGCTCTAGATCCACTAGCCCATCAATTAGAATGTTCAACACAAAGGGACCTGAATCTTTCTGCACTTTAGCCTTGATCCCCTTGATTTTAATGTTTATTTTTTTGAATTCCTGCAGGGTCCACATCACCAATTTTATCGTGCGAATAGCCCTAGCCCTAGCCATGTCTAACAACCCAAACATGGAGGTGCCATCCTCATACAAATACAAATAATCCTCTGATATATGATCAATTTTCAAAGGCAGATTACCTTTAAACTTTCCCTGAACATTCACATTCTGCTCCTTGCCCTCTTTCTCTAGGGTATCCTCATTTAGTTCATTCACCGAGGAATATTCCATTGCCACAGTACCAACACTAGGGTTAATATTAGCCTCACCCTCCAAAAACTTCTTGGCTTTCCCTACTTCCTACTTAGTCCTCAAATTCGCAAGTCTCTTGGACAATATTCTTGGTTTATTAGCCCCATTAGCATTCTTTTGGGCCCTAGTCTCTAAAACCCCATCATCCACACCTTTATCAACCACCAAATCCTCAACATCAGGAGAAGGCCCATCCAACCCAACCTCCATATCATCGCTATCAGAAATAGCCACTCTTTTAGGGGCCCTCTTCACCTTAGCACCCATCACCTTTCTCTTCTTCGACCCAGAAGCCACACCAACCTCCTCCCCACTCCATTCCTCCTTGTCATCAAAATAGGACTTTGAATCCAAAGAACTAGAAAGAGCCATAAACTTAACATTTTTGTCATCAATGGTAGCAGTTGGAGTTATGGTCTGAATGTGTTCCATTATGAGTAAAATAATCCCTTCATGCAAAATAGGAGATTTCCTATTCTTGAGGTGAGCATACACAGAGGACTCAAGAGAGGATAACAAATAAAAAGGAAAATAAATAAAGAAGTTGTGATTGAAGTAATTTAGTAGGGTAAAACAATGATACAGAAGGGTATTGTACCTTCCTTCAAGTGTTACATATCTCATAATAACCTCCACAACCCTAGCCCAAATTTTCTTCAAAGAGATTTTGTCATAGCCCCAATTCACCAGCCTAACTAACCTATTCCTTTTGTCACCCTTAAAGAACTGAGTGATGACTTCCTCATTGCTTCTTTTATCCTTGAAAAAATTTCTACCCACCATTGGCAGCCCATTCACGAAGGTGATGGATTTCCTTATTCACTTCCACCTCCAGAGATTTTAGCACCAGTTTCTGATTATGCCATGTAGACACAAATCATGTCGACACATTGGAATCATGGCCATGCAATCGCTCTAGGAATGGAGTAAAATTTCCATGACCAAGAATGTTCCAAAGTCTTTTTCTCCTCCCAATGAAACCACAAGAATCAGGCTCAACCCTATTCCTATCACAACCCATGGACTCCCTCCACGCAACCATACAAACCTGACAAGAAATCACCAAAAGCAAGCCAGAGCACCAATTCCTACCCAAAGAGCATGCCAAACAAGGAAATCTACAATACCAATATATCCATAAGATATTATCCCCCACCATCGTTTCTGAAAAATGTTTCTTTCCTCGGGAATGATAGACCCCTCTTCCCATATGCAGAAATCTTTAAGGATGACAACCAAATTGGAAAAGCAATCAGCAAGGGAGTTTCCTTCCCTATACACATGAGAAATGTAGGCTTCTTCACAAGTTTGTATCATTATGACTCTGTCCTTAATTAGTTGCTCAACATTCTAGCTCAGGGGATGATTACCCTTTAAATAATTAATAATTTTCATTGAATCTCCCTCCACCCAAATTTTTGAATAGCCCTTTCTATCACATATTTCACACTAATAAACATAGCCTCTACTTCCCCCTGGTGATTTTTCTGATAATCCAAAGGGAGTGCCACCATGCCAAGAAGTCTGCCAAAACAATATCTCAACACCTCCCCACTACAAGCAGGCCCAAGATTCCCCTTGGCAGCCCCATCAAAGTTAATTTTGATCCACCCTTCCGGAGTTGGTTGCCATCTAATATTCTTTGTAACAAAAATACTAGCCTTGGGTTTAATATCAAGCACTAGAGAGATTCTCCAATTGGCCATAACCTTCAAGTCATAATCAATAAGACACAGAGCTGGGTCACACTTCTAAGCATTGGAATTAATTAGAGCATAATTTTCCAAAATAGCCCTATGGATCTTGACCAAAAGACTGTCAATCTTTAACTTAGATTCCTAAAATATTCTATTATTTCTTTCTTTCTACAAGCCCCAAGTGATATGCGGGGTCATGAGATTCTAGAGAGCCCACACAACCAGGGAATATGAAAGGAAATGCCACTAATCTTGGAACTTAGCATGGGAATCAAGAAAAATCCAATCCACTTCCCAGAGTTTGAGAAATATGCTCCATAAAGCTAAGGAGTAATCACATTCAAGAAGAATATGAAAAGAACTTTCTCCTCTCTCCTCACAAAGAGTTCATATTTTGGGCAAAGCAAACCCCCTCTTACAAATATTGTCAATTGCGAGAACATTTCCTTGCATGAACAACCAATAGAAAAAAAATATCTTGGGAATAAGGGTTTTATTCCAAAGATTAACCCAAAATGGGATTTCCTTAGGAGACAACATAGAGCTTCTAAAAGTAGAGGCCACTGAGAAATTTCCACTCAGATAGGGAGTCCATACCACTCTATCTTGTCTAGGGAAAGAAGGAATCCGAACATAACCAATAAAATCTTTAAGAATCTTTAGGGAAGGATCCCAATCAAAAAAAAATTTCCAAGCCCCATTCTTGATATAATCTGCAACCTTGACACCAAAATTTTTTATGCAAAGGGGAGCAATATGAGGTGCCCATGATAGGGAGATTAATAGAAGATCACCACACAAAATGTCCTCCCGAAAGAGAATACCATTTCCATCACCCATAATCCATTTAACACCTTTGGCCACAATATCTCTACATTGCAAAATATTTTTCCAAAACCACGAACCCGAAGGAACATTTTCAGAGGTAAGTAAATCCTAGAGTCTATCCAATCCCGAAAGATATTTATTCCCAGCAAGGCTAGCCCATTCTACATCTTTGTTCAACAGCATCGAGATATTCTTAGCCAATAAAGCTTTATTATACGATTTATTGTTGATAGGATTTATATTTATCTATATATATGTTGCAAGAATAGAAATATTGAAGGTGTTGTCATTCATGTCAACTGATCAAGTGATTCTCAACTAGTTGTTGTTAGTTGTATATGTCAAGGATATTGAGAAAATTCTAATGAAGATATGTTGCAAGTGTTTAGTGGTTGCTATGGTTTTTGGTTCAAAATTTCCCCTATATTTTTTTGGTTTAGATATGTTGTTCATGGTTGTTAGAAGATTCTATATGCAAATTTTTAGTCATCGATTCATTGTACAATGCAAGTTGTGTTCACCAATTGTGAACTATGGTTTTTTGCATTTTTGGTTGAGGTCTGAGAGAAATGTTGTTGGTGTGGATTTCTCTTGGACAAAGTATTATGACTTGTGGTTCTAGATTTCAGTTTCCTTGATCTTGTTGAAGATAATTGTGGAATTTGGAAGCTTCGTGCTTAATGGTTCTATGTGTTTTACACTGGTTTGGTTGACCATGTGTTGAACACTACTTTCAAATTTGATGAAGTATGTTGGATCCATTTGGGTCCCTATGAAGCCTATGTTTAGGTCACACTCATTCTAATTCCACCCTAGGATGTTTTGGCACCAACCTAATTTGAATTTAATGTTGGATGGCCAACTTTAGATATGTTTCAAAGTTGACACAATATTAATAAAGGATAAGTTAGTGGTGAAGGATATACAAGAGCAAAGAAGAGAGATAAGTGGAAATAAATAGAGTAGATAGATGTGAAATTGATGCAATTTAGTAAGTGTGTGTGATGTGAGTGTTCTAGATCAATGCGAATTGTAAATTTTGAGTTTTCAGATGTAGTAAGCAGAAGGTGAACTCTATCATTCATGCATGTCAGTGAGTGATTTTGGTGGAATTCTTTTTTTCATTAAGATTGTAGTCTCTCTGTAACAAGTATTCTTTGTAACTTTATGGTAGTGAACCCTCTAGGGTGTTAGCTCTATTGGAAAGCGAGTCTTGTTCTAGGCAATGAGTCATTGTTTTGGTAGTGAGCCTTATTTCACATGCAGTGAGCCTCTTGTAATCACTTTTGATATTGTCTATAGTGCGATTCAATCCTCGCTATGGTTTTTCCATTATTAGGTTTTGCATGTAAATCTAGTGCTATTGTGTTTATGTGTTGGATTTAAGTTTTTGCATTAGCATTTGATGATTAATCATTTAAGTAGTATTAAGAATTAGTTCTAGTGATTGAATTAAAATTTTAATTTTGTGACAACTAATTCAGCCTCCCTCTTGATTTTCCTACTCAACAATTGTTATTAGAGCTTGATTCCTTTCTGAAGAGATTAACCATTTGAGGAAGGTATGGGATGGCTAGCAAAATGGTTTATGATTATCTAATGTTCAAAGGAACTAATTATTCTATCTAGAAAGTATTGATGAAAAATATCTGGAGTATTGCAGATATGATGTGGAGAAATCTTACAAGAATCCTTACAGTCCTCCTGCTAATGGAATGATTACACCTGATGAGATTAAACCACATGAAGTAAACAATAAGGAAAAGTACATCTTGAAAAATAGTCAGGTACATTCTGAGTTGATTAAGGTTCAAAATTTGAAGATTTCTAAGGAAGTTTGGGATGTTTTGGAAAGAGCACATGATGGTGATGAAAGATTCAAATAGACAAAATTAAAAAATTTGGAGACACAATTTGAGCATCTACATATGTCTAAAGATGATAATGTTAAAGCTTACGTATGGAGATTGGATGAGATAGTGGCTGAAATTTGAGGACTTGGTGTTGTACTATAGATGGAACTAGGATTGTAAAGAAGATTCTCAAAACTCTCCTTGATGCTTACATTGAGAAGGTGTGTGCTATTATGCAAAATATAGATTATAAGACCTATACTAAAGATCTGTTGTTGGGATTTTTGACATCTTATGAGATGAGGAAGTCGAATCTAATGAATCGATGCAAATCAAAGACTACTTTTAAGGCTACAAAAGCTGAAGATTAAGATGAAGAAAATTTTGATGAAATAGAAGCTAACTTTGTAAGAAGGATGAGGAAAGGCTTCAACAAGTATGAAGGTAATTTTCCCTTTAAATGCTTTAGTTGTGAAGAAATAGGTCATCATGTTGCAAAGTGTTTGAAAAGAGCTAAATGGAACAAAGATATGAGAAGGAAAAGAAAGGAAAGGAGATTAAAAAAGCTTATTATGTGTATGAGTGCTAGTACATCTTATGAGGATTCAAAAAATGAAGATCCTAATGAAAATGAATGCTTGTTATTAGTGATTAAGGATGAACCTACTTTTGCTAATTCTGAAAAATAGGTAAAGAAAAGCCCTCCGAAGAAGGGTAAAAATGAAGGTATGGTTATCTTTTCCCTACATGATAAGTAGGAAAAGAGTTATTCGGTAGTTGATAGTGGCTGTTCACACCACATGGCTCGTGATAAAATTAATTTTTTTAAGCTTGAAAAATATGATGGAGGCTTGGTTATGTATGGAGATGATACTAGTGCTAAAATATGTGGAATAGGTTCAATAAGTTTTGATTACAAGCATCATACTGATGATGTATACTAAGTTAAGGGCTCAAGGCATAATATTTTGAGTGTTGGTCAGATGTGTATTAAGAGATATGATCTTATGTTTAAGGATGAGATATGTGGCATCCAGAAAGGATCTAAAAAATTGATTGCTACAAAAAATAAATCTTATGGAAATATCTATCAACTTAAGGGTGTTGATGGACGATGCTTTATGACTCAGATTAATGATAGTTGGTTTTGGCATCAGAGAATGTGTCACGTGAATTTTGATAAATTGGTAAGGATTTTTGTTGTTTAGGTCATGAGAGATTTACCATGAATTATAAATCTATTAATGCTATTTGTAGGAATTTTCAGTTTGGAAAGCAAGCAAGAAATCATTAAAGATCAAAGGAAAAGTCTACTATTGGACTAGTGGATTTAGTCCATACATATATCTATGGTCCTACAAGAGTGAGAAGTCTACTTGGTGAAAAGTACTTTATGCTTTTAATTGATAATTATTCTAGATATACATGGGTTACATTTCTTAAACAAAAATCAGATGTAGATTGGGCTAGATGTGTAGATGATAGAAATAGTACAACTAGTGGTGAATTATTCCTTGGATGCAGATTGGTGGCATGGTTGAGTAAAAAGAAATATTCTGTCTCCTTGCCTACTATTGAAGTTGAGTATATTACTATTGCATCTTGTTGTACACAAGTTCTATGGATGAAACAATATTGAAAGATATCGCAATGGTATATGATGATCCTATTTCTATTTTCTATGATAATACAAGTGCAATTAACATTTCAAAGAATCCTATGATGCACTCGAGGATGAAGAATATATCTATCAGGTATCATTTTTTGAGAGTGAAGGTCATGGAGAATGAGGTGAAGCTTGAGTATGTTCTGATGAAGGATCAAATTACTAATATTTTCATGAAGGCTCTTCCTAAAGATACTTTTGAGTATCTTTGGAAGAGGTTAGTGGTCATTACCCCTCCTTTCTTGAACTCTATGCATATGGAGATGCATCAGTCTAGTGGATCTATGGGTCTATATTTTTTCTAGACTAATGTTTTGGTGGTTACCTCTCAAGGGAGCAAGTAGTATTAGGTTTTGTCATTGTGAGTATTCTATTTTTCATGTCAAAGGAGAAATCAATGTAAAATATCTTTTTCCTTTTCCATTGATGTAAAAGGGGGAGAGGAAGCATGTGAAAAGGGAGAGGAAGCATGTGAAAAGGGAGAGGAAGCATGTGAAGAAAAAGGGGA
>VDFB02194524.1:0-29668 GCA_007258455.2 Sequoia sempervirens | reverse complement strand
TTTGGATGTGGATGTTTAAATACTTAATAAATATGTAATTTGTTTTTTTTGGTATGTTCTTTTAGTTGTACTACATGTTTTAGTGGCATCTGAGATCAAAGATGCTCCAGATGATCGCATGGCATTTATGCTGGGAATGATCGAAGGAGATTTGTTGATGATCAGAGGAGATTTGTTGTAAGGACTTCTTACTAAATCATCCTCTCTTGAGATTGTTGTTGTATAAGCTGGCTGAAGAATTCGGCTTCGAATAGAAAAGGCGGCTTGCCATTCTCTGAGAGTTAAAATTTCTTTCTCATTGTCTTCTCTGTCTTTAGCTTTAGAGCAGTACTTATTCTTTTCTTTTTCCTGGGTTTAGAGGTACAATAGGGCCCTTCTTGTTTTATTGGGCTAAATTTTATCTTTCATCTCATTATTATGTTTCATTATTTAAATGTCTATTCATAATAATTTCAATTTTATTTCTTAAAAATTAGAACATTCCATCAATTCAATCATGCATCCTAAAACCTGTGAATTAAATTTAGAAATTTTATTGTCATTTATCATATTTTGTTTTGCAGAGAATTTTCTTTATATTCTTTAGCAGTCAACTACATGCTTCGTCGAGTGCATTGCCAAACTTCTTGTATCATAACTGGTGAATGCAGGGGAAATTTGCTTGATAACTTTTGTGTGTGTTAGTATAGGCTGTATTTGAAGAGTTGAAAATTTCGAGAACTTGTTTAGAATTTATTACAGAGCAACCAATTGAGTGGCACTGTTATACATTTGCTCACCTGCGTTTAATAGATTTACAATTTTTTCTCCCATTGCTCTATCTGTGTTTTATGCATTAATATTTTATTTAAAGTTCTGTTATTCTGGTGGAATAGAATAGTTCGTTATAAAAGATTTTTTAGAGTTTTTATGTCGGAACAATGCACAATTGACTAGAAAGGATTTAGTTTTTAGCATGAAACACAAACAAAGTCAATAATCTGTTTAGTTGAGAGGTTCCTCCTTATTTGCTCACAATTCCAAACTTACGAGTAAAATATTTGATTTAAAAAATGCGCATGATGATGTCTTTTTAAATCGTGTATTTTTTCATTTTAATTGTATATGTTTTTCAATTGATATTTCATACCAAATTCAAATGGTGAACCAAAAGCTATCAGCTCTACTTCATGGGTTGTGGATGACTCATATCAACTATTGATGTGCATATTTGAATTTTAAGTACAGAATAAGCATAGTATAGAAATATTGGTAGGCTTATTACAATCAAATGTGATATATCTCCAGTGCATCATTCTATTGTTGGAATATAACACTTCAATAATAGTTTAACAAAATTATATGTGTCATCAGTATGTCAATAGAGAATAGCAGATGTGTCTAGTCTTCTCTAGTCTTCTCTAGTTTATTGTCATTAGATGTCCAGTTAGCTGTCAATAATCCAGTTACATGTAGATAGTTTTAATTTGCTGTCAAATTAATTACCATAATTATAAGAAATTGTTGAAATCAGTTACATCTATAGATTTGTAAACTCTAATTCTGAATAATAAATATTTAGTGTATATTTTCTGTTTCAACTGTTAATATCTACATCCCCTGCTTCCCCATTGTCCCCAAGTATACACTGTAGCATATGATTAATTACTTCAAATATCCTTCCAAAATTTAGAAAAGATGGGTCCTGCTACTCACTTACAATGGCTTATTCACTCATTTACAATGGTTTATTCACTAATACAATAATATGCATTCACAATCCCCCTAAATATATTAATGTGATTTCTTGCAATCTTAAAATACTTGTAAGATACCACACTCTTTCTTGTCTATCTTGTTTTGTGTTCTGATGCCCCTCTTTACACGAGTTCCAACTCTTCATGCTCATTGTCTTTCGTCTATCCTTGCATTCATGCAGGTGTGAAGAATATCTGGCTGCTTTTTTTTTTATGTTAAAATTTTGGGAAAAAGGGATTTGATAGATATAAACGAACATTCTTAAAGAAGGATGTTAATTATTTATATTGCATTTTAATCTACATTTTAGATGAATATTTTGCTGTTTTATTATAGAGATGATATTTTAAAATAAACATGGATAATTATTTTTAGATTATATTTAGATTTTACAATAATTTATAGTTATAATTATAGCTAAACAATCTTTCTACTATTAAGATATATTGGTTGTCTTCAATTATTAAAATTAAATATGCATTAATATAAATACCCATACATCCCCTTCTTAATCTTAGAAATTAAATAAGATTACTTATAACATAAAATGAAAAATATATAGTGACTTATAAGACAAAATATTGATACACATAGTAATAGTAGTATGCCTACAATTGTTGAAATTCACAATAGCTCCCCTAAAACTCATATCATATAATTTATGCTTTGCAATTTGAATCTTATGATGACATGTATATCGATTTCTTATGATAATCTATTTGACATATCCAATTTAGTTCCTTACGGTAGCCACTCTACCTTTGTGAGTTACATAGATAATCAATGTATGAAATTCTTAAATAGACTAAACAATGGTACTTGTTACTAGCTCTTGTTCTATTTTCTACAATAAAACAATGGATTTTGCATTTTTAATTTGTTAGTGCAAATCATAAAATAGGATACCTATAATTTTTGACACTAAAAATTGTCCTATAGATAGTCACCTAAAAAAGATCACAATGAACTGCAATTAAGTTAGGAGAAGGCAAGGGAGGTAAGATAAAATCACTTAAACAAAGAAGGCCTATATATCCACCATAAATTAATGGAAAATAAATTACAGCCAAGAAAACTTGAATTTGAAACCTAAACTTGGTTTTGTCCATTCATAACATCATATTTTATAGGAATTTAATTAAATAAAATTATGTTATAACAAGACATGCACTTAATTTCTTAAGTTACATAGTAAGTATATTGAATTTTCTCCCATATCACAGGTCTACTCTTTGTAACCTTTACTACTGATCTCGACCTTATGGATTTTGGGATCTAGAATGATGGACAAGATAGATGAAGAGGAGAAAGTGTTTGGGATGATATAAGAGTGAATCCTTAGTTATGTTGGAAATTTCAACATTAGTGCTTCCACAATGATGGTATTGTTGATAAGAGGCTTCCAAGAATAGATATTATTAAGAAGGATGTAGACGAACATAAATGGTGACTTCAATGCCATTACGAGGAAACTTGATGCAATGTTGGTTGGTAGATGGGATAGCTTGCATGACATGGATCCATGGGTGGCTAAGGAGGAGGTTATATGGGAGATCAAGATTACTAACATGACATTTAGTATATTGCAATGTCAAATCCACTTGTATAGGAAGAAATTTATAGTGCCCATAGTGGCCTAAACAATCCTATTTTACATTATTATATGATTTAATGGTTATTGCCTATATCTCCAAGTTTACATTAGATTATATAACTTGTTTAATGAACTTTAATGTACATAAACTTAAGGTAGATCCATTATCAAGTAGGATTAAATTTACCTTGTGTTTTTTTATATAAGGACTTTGATATGTAAATCTTTCTTATGTGATGGTTCGATTCAAGGCATATATATTTTTACTAGATGTAAATTGATAGGTAGTGGAGAGGTGGCCTTCAAGTACTTGGAATTTCTGAGGATCAATGTTATTGAGAACACATGATTATTTCTATATGGTTTGGGGATGATTTGAGAAGCTCCAAGATGGAGATTTGCATGAAATTATTTCTAAGATTTTCTAAGAGATTGTATTGGGAGCTTTGGAAGTATGAAGTGGATGGTATTTGGATAGTAACCATCTCACATCTAGTGGTGATAGTACAATCAATACTTTTAGCTTTGATTTTGATACTTACAACTTGTGAGGCGTTATGGGTGATACATCCCACAACATTATCATAGTTAAGGGTGGTTTTATTATATTGGAGATTATTAGTGTGGTTATTTTGGGACTTGGATTGATTTGAAATGGTGGATGTGGAAGTATTTCCTTGAGAATGATTTGGGAGTAGATTTTGATAGACCCCTAGTTGATCATTTGATGAGGAGGATGGGACCCTCCTTCAATTTTTATGTCTCCTTGGCCAATGAGATCTTGAATGTATTTTTTTAGTGTCATTCATTTATTCATTCCATGTCTTTTGATCATGTGACATTTACAATATTCGTTTTCTTTATACAAAGATGGCTAAGGTTTGGATTCATTGAAAACACATCATTGGAAATGTGACCATGTTTTCTTGTACGAGTTTCCTAAACAAAATATTTATTGGCCCCCCAAGAGCAATAAATTTTCTTATAAGATTGTTTTGGGGATTTCATTCTGGTTGTCCTCAAGAGGTTGAAATTATTTTGGTTTTGTTATCACTCAATATTGTGCCCCTGCTAAGTTGTAGAACTTAGCATTTTGGTGAAACATGGTAAACTTTTCTAGGTTTTGGGTCACCTAAAGCAGAAAAGAACCTCCAGAGTAAGCTGGTTCTTGAGGTACTCACCTAACTAACCATTCTAATGTTTTGCGGAGGAAAAGGTAAGGAGGAAACATAAAATGAAAACTAACTCTTAAGGTGATGCACCAAAATGTCTATCCTAAAACTTGTAGGCTGCTTGTACACACAATTATTGATCAACAACTAAGATTGACATGCACAACTCAAGACTTATATGATTTTGCATCAATATTTCATAAGGAGGCTACAATGCTTACAATCCTAAAAGGAAAGAAAAAACTTTTCACAACTCGAATCACTTGCATTTCAACACAACTTACAACCTGCAAACATACATATACTTTTTGCACAAAGGTGCTACTAATGAGACACAATAACAAGGATGAAAAACTTCACATGTAATCGCATCAATCATTCAAATGCACACAATAAAATAGAAATTGAGAAGGCAAAAATGCTTAATCTTATTGATCTTCAAAGGTGTAATGTTATACATTCTTGAAAAAAGAGTTACAAATATTGTCTTTTGTTGAAAAAGGACCTCCCAAAGTCATAATGCAGCAAAAAGATGATAAGAACTAACATAAAAAATGATAATTGAAGTTACTATAAGCTTTCCCCAATAGTTGCACAAAAGTAGGGACTATAAACTCCCTTGGTCATGCATAACCAAAAGCCTAAAATCTAGCCCCTTAAACCCACTCCAAAAAGGCCCAAAGGTGAAGAAAAGGTCAAGCCTTGACCTCACCTATCATAAAAGCATCAAAAACTGCTCCTAGATACTCTCATTTCCCTCCAAAACCAAGTAAAAAACACCTCTACATTCTCTCCACTTGTTGGTCAACCTCCTCAACTTCCCCTATATGCTTGGCATCAACATAAATTTCCAACCACATCCCCTTTGACTCGTCCTTAGAAAAAATTCCCTTATCTATTTTGCATTTACATAACATAAATGAAGTGATTTATAATTGTATCACTTAAATAAAAAAATTTTACATTTCAAGTTCGATGCAAAATAAAGCATTTGACACATTTGTGCTTTGAGACAAAGCAAAAATGCATAAGTCCAAAAGAGACATTCCTAGAAACTTGCATGAATACAAAGGGGAATTAATTTACATTGCAAAAGTTTAAAAGAAAGGAAGAAATGCCTTGGGTTGTTGGTCACTTAGGGTTGAAGCCCTAAAGACAAAACTCAGCCAAACTTGCACAATGTATTTTCATTCTTCACTTGCACTTTCTGGACTCTTCACTCTACCGACATAAGGTTTTACCTAGAGCTCTGTGGGGAGTTTTCATGGTGGAGATCTTGCATATTCTATGAAGAATCAACATAGCCAAGCTTGGGCAAGCTCTTTTTCTGTGTAGACTTTGCATTCCTTTCATTGTATGTGAATAAAATGCTCGTTTTGAGCTCTATAAATGCAAAAATGGTGAACATGTCTTGCATTTTCTACATTTTTCTATTCATGCTAAAACTTTATGATGAAAGCTTTCTATTCACTGTGAATAAATAATATAGTTCCTTCTCTTCTCTATATTTTTGCAAGGTTATCAAATAGAACGCGTTTTCTTGTTGAGGGTTCCACTTTATATTTTCTTTTCCTTTCTGGAATTGCATTTCTTGCAGATATTCGAGGACTCTGGAAATAGATTTAGGGCTTGTCATTTCCACACTTGCAGGTTTTCAAAAAGGCATGGTTGGTCGAGCCTTCACTTACTCAGCAAAACAAATAAATGAAACATTTCTCACTGCATCTCCCATATTTTATTATGGGTTCTCTCTTGCTTTCTTTCACATTCTGGTTTCCATTTTTTATATTCATTTTCCATGGTCATGGCTTCACACCATTACATTGCATTTTATGAGAAAATGAAAATAAAATGCCATTGTCTGCAATAGGTCCTTGCCAACTTCTTTATCCTCTCTTGCAGTGCATTAAAATTTTCACACAATCAGGGTTCTGGTTGTGACTTTATCTTGAGTTATCACTTGTTTTCTGAAAGCAAGATGATGAGAACCCACACTCTTGGCTCAACCACTTCTAGCAATCTAGGTTTGTCCCTTTCATTTGGTATTCAAGGGTTTAAAATTTAGAACCCTATTGTTCTTGAGTTCAAGAATTTTCATCTTTTTTATTGGAGGGTCCAGCCTTGAAATTCCAATAAACCATGCACTATTTTGTGCTCTTTTGCAAGTACCGTCAATAGTTAAATACACTGTTTCTCTATGCATGGCATTGTCTGTCCTTTGAATATAATTGCATTTTATAAATATTCTTTACAAAACATGCACTGCTGCCATCATTTCATTTGATGTTGAATTCCTTTGCTATGACTATTTATGCACTTGATGATCCCCTACAATATTGATGTTTTAGTGCCATTATGACTGTCTTTGGACAGTAGTGGCATGTATCTTGTTCAAATTTCCATCTATGTTCCTGTATTTATTTTGTCTCAAGTGACACCATGCTTGCTCATGACTGCATACATATGGATACTTTTTGAAATATGTCATGTCTTTATAAGGCATACAATCATGAATACCTTTGCTACTGTGACTCTTTAAGCATACAATCATGAATACTATTGCTCCATGATGTGAATGCAAGTCGAATATTAAATATAACTTGAAGTAAATTTGTAAAATAGTCAATTGTGAGTTTCAAATGAAACTCTCATTGCCCTTTAAAAAAAAAAACAAACAAGATGATGCCAATAACAATTATAAATAAGATTAAATATAACATAAAGTAAATTTGTAAATAAGTATTCTTTTAATTTCATAACCTTTTTAATGAATAGGGATGCACTTTATATTAAATTAATAAAATTAATTAAAATTAACTAAGCTAACAATTATTTATTTATTTGCATAATCAAATATATAATTAATGTGGAGGTTTATATATAATTATTATATTTTATATTAAATTAAAACATGATAAATATAAAAAATAATATTAATAAAATTACCAATTTAATTCTAGCAAAAAATATATACATCTTACATGGCTATTTTAACTTAAAATTTATACATTAGATTATTAATAATTTTTTATTATTTTTATTTAAATTAATGTTAAAAATATTTAATAAACAAATATTTTTATATAAAATGATTATTTTAATTAATTTTATCCAACATGTATATATTTTATTTCTACAAATTTATAAATATATTGAAACTAAAAAAAAACTTTAATAAAATATTAATATTAAATACATTATTGTAATTAATATTTATAATATTTAAATATAATATCTTACATATCTTAGATATATCTACCTAAAATATATCTCTTTTAATTAAATGTATTTAACATACAATTATTATCAAACATTATATTTTAACAAATAAAAACAAAACACAACCATCATGCATTTAAACATTAAATAAAATTACTATATTAAAAATATAGCTACATAACTGAATATATAAATATAAAATAAAACAAAAGTTATTTCACACTAGCAAATTTTATATTTATTTTGTAGTAGAATATTTTATTTTTCTAGTTATATTTATAATTTTAAGTTTTTCTAAAAATATAAGCTAACTATGTTTTAGTTATTATAGAACACCTCTATGTGTTTTTAGATAGATGTATTTATGATACTTTGCTAATATATAAAATTCTAAATATCTAATAAGTTTAGAGCAATATAATTTTAGATTTCATATGTTTGAAGACAAATTTTAAATCTTAAATTACAATCTATTTTAAATCTCCACAAAATAATTGGAAAGTATGTTTTAATTTACTATCTATTTTGATATCTATAATTATTAAACTTAATAATGGTGAAATTTGTATACCCGTGTAATTTCTCATTTAAGGTATATCAAATTTTCACTATCCATAATAATGTTTTGATTATGGGAAATACAAGTTTTGGAGGGACCCAAAAACCTTTACAAACAGGTTTTGAAGGGACCTGAAACCTTGTCTAAATAAATAACGTTGCTAAGAGATAATACACACCCAAATAACAAGCCCAACAACAACAACCTCTGAAAGATTAACTAGACTACCCATGCTACAATAAATAGGTTTTGAAGGGAACCTTGAACCCTTTACAACTAGATTCTATAGGGACCTTGAACCCTAGCTTACTACAAACACTACTTGAAACAACCAGGTCACAACTAATGAACCACTCAGAAAGAACATGCTTGAGCCAAAAAAACAACAAACTAAGTGATGCTGACAAACCACATCACCCAAATAGGCTCTCCAGGAGAGACAAATCAAAACAAAGGGAAACAAGAGCTCCCTTTCCTAACCTCCAGGCCATCTAGACTCCCCACCTCAATAGGAGAGTTGGGAGGAACAACAGAACACCAAGAAGCAATAACTCCCATACAACACTAGCCAGCACAACTAGCCAACCTAGACTCCACCTCTATATGAGAGAGCTCCTCTCTATAGGAGAAGATGATATGAAAACCCTTACCACCACTATCCATGATAATGTTAGTGAGTGTTTCTAGATATAATATATAGCAATTATATCTAGAAGCACTCACTATATTAGTCATTTAATTTTGTGTCCATTTTGAGGAAATACCTCAATACATGTACATATTGCTAATGATACAATTTTGTGAGAAGTTAGGTTCATTTTCCTACCCTTTACCCATTCCTATATACTCAAACCCTCATGCATTTAGCCCTCACCTTATTCTTATTTGTGCATACTCTAATACATTCATCTTATCCATGCATTTATCATACTTACCCATAAACCCACCCAAATATAATTGTTATGCACTTGGATGCTAATATTTACCCACCATGAATCATTTATTTGGTTGTGGGGTTGTTCTTTTTAGAATTTGAAATAAATCATAAATCTATCCAAGAACAAACAATAAGATGACACCAATTTAATATAAAAGTAGGAATAATAACCTTATATTATTTATATTAAAGTTTTTTTAAATGAAAGAAAAGAACTATAAAATATAGACTTTGGGAGAACAAGTTGAAAATGCAAGCTTCCCAAAGGAGTTAAGTTAGCGACAACTATAGAAGTGACAAACTCAACATGAAAAATAGTTAAGTCAAGTAAACTCAACTTGTAGATCAAGTAAGATCAAATTTATGTGAGATGTTCATTATTGTTATTTATCTACCTTGGTAAATAAAACTAATTACTTAAGTAAACTTAAATGATAGGTGTAATAATGGATTAAACCAACAACCCCCTTAATTATAATTGAGGTAGTAAATAAATGCGTCATGACAACACAAGTCATGTTAGATCCATATTTACAATCTCAAGGAACCCCCAATATCAAAAGAGAGTGTACTATGATCCCCAACCCCTAAAGTAGAAACATAAAACCTACATGAAAAAATTCATCTCAAGTAAGAAAATATAGGAGGACAAAATATTACCATAGAAGTGATTGCATCCTACAATCCTTGCAAGATAAAGCCTATATGTGCCTCCACAAAGCAGAGAGAGAAAGTTAATGCAGAATTTCACATGGTGGATGTTGTAGTAGGTACTTTTGAAATAAAGGATACATATTCCTTCTAGAAGAAGAAAACCCCAAGCTATTAGACTATTAAATTTTCATTCAAATGGTGGAATATAAGAATAAATTTTAGAAGCTACCCATATGTCTTGAGGCTAAAGCTAAATAGTGATTGTGACATACAATATTTGAGAATAGTGACCATGGAAGTGTGAGACTAAACCAAGGTGAACTAGGGTATGTCAAGATAGTAGCATGATGTGGAAAATAGAGAAAAATACAATTAGAAGAGAATATGCAACTTAGTGTGAGTTATCATCAAAGAGAAGACACATGTCTTCAACATTATCATCAATATCTATAATGTGATATTCTAGAAAGAATGATGTATTTTGAATAATTAATTATCACAATGATCAATGTGACATGTGGGAACCTACAAAATAGAACCTATAGTAGTATGTAGAGAATTCAAAATATTTGTTGATGTAGGAAGTGGAGGTTGTATAATAACTACTCATACTAGAGGTGTAGGAGGAGGATAAGTAATATGAGAGCTACCTTTGTCATTAGAATATACAATAATTTTTAGTTTATATTTTCTTCAATATCACCATCATACAAAAATTTCTCAAAAGTATCAATGGGGAGGCATGTGTCCATAAATGGATCTTCTAGGAGTGAAGGTTCATTGGGATGTCCATTTATTTCCCCATAATGTGGGATGGAGCCCATAATGTGCGGTCACCAACACTAAGAATATTTAATCCCAAGAGATTTTCATTTCAAATTTTCATACATATTTCTACCATTGAATACCTAGCTCATGAACAAGCCCATACAAATATAGTAAGAGATTAATGCATTAACAATGTTCAAGATGTTATTAGGCCTTGTAATTCCCTTAGATTCTAATGTAATGACAAAGGGATGGTTAGTTTACCCATTAATAAATTAAATTGATTACCTCCTTAGTGAACTTTATTTTAGTTCATGTTTTTAAAATTCCTATTTGTTAATCCCCCTAAGAGCTAAAAATCTGATGGAACTTTATGAATTGAGACCATGTGCATTAACAAACCCCCACATATCTCAACTTAGACACCCTTATCAAGTTATAGTTTTTATCACTTTATAAAATATAGCATTTATAAAGTGGAAACTAATTTTATAAGGTTTTGTAGTGTTTAATCTAAAAAATATATATAATTAATTTATAACATATAAGAATAAATAGCTTATGTCAATATGTAGTACTTATAAAATATCCACTTTCATAAAAATGGACTCAAATTATAGTTAATTTGTGAAATTTATGAGGCCAAGAACCTAAAAAGCCTATGTCTAAACAACAAAATATGAGAGAAAATTGAAATTTTAAAAAATTTGAGATACAAAAATAGATTATACCATCAAAAAGTTCATGAAATTTTTTTCCATTTAATTTTTTTTCAAGAAATTTTTTTATTTGAGAAATATATGGCCTTCCAAGGTTGGCTTCTTAAACTAAAAATATCACTAGAGAGGAGGCTCCTTGGTCTAATGGTAGGTGGGTTGTGTCTAGGTGGTAGACTAATGGTGGTGGTAACTAAGTGGTGGAATGGTGGTGAATGGGTGCATATGCTAGTAAAGTGTGGGTGGCATGTTGGCCAAGCATTGCTCAAGCAACAAGTTGGTAGTAGACTGATGATAAAAACTAGGGACACTACTTAGATGTAGGTTTTTGATGAATTAGCAAGGTGGAGTGTCATTGAGCTTGTCATGTGGTTGAGCATGAGAGGTGCACAAACCATGGAGTGGAAGTGAAGGATCAGTAGAGGGATAATTGCTATTTTTAAGTCAATGAAACTTAAGTTACTAAGGGGTAGCCATTGATTCTCTATGGAGACCACCAAAATTCTTGATTTTTGATCATTTTTTGTTGACTAGAGTTGTGTATGGGGCCTAAACCTTGCTCATGGCAAGGGTCATACCCTAGTATGGTAGGTTACAATGGTACCCACTCTTGCACCATGCCACCATGCTTAAAGTACTATAATTTTTTTAATTCATTAAAATAATAATAAAAATTTAAAAAATACTTTTTTGAATTTTATTTTGTTGTACTTATACTTGTGTCAACTTCCACAATAGTCTGATTATTTCCTTCCAAACTACATGTCAAAATATAATAATTTTTTAGAGTCAAATTTCTATTTGCATATATTTTCCTCTCTCCAACCCATCTTTGTTGTAACTTTTCTCATATTTCCATTTACCTATTACCATATATAATATTCTATTTGTACTTAGATTTAGTTTTATTTATGAGAATAACTTTATTTTATTTATTTTTTATTTTATGCTAGGTAGATCTATGCTTGAATTCCCATAGACTTTAACTATTATATTTTGTAGATTCTCCATGCACTATTTACTTGTAAGTGATAGGAGAAAATAAATGATAGGAAGAATCCTTGTGTCAAATTTACAAAGTTTTCTAAGACAATAGGATAAGTCATAAATTAGGCCACTAGAGTGAGACCAAGTTGACAACTAGGCTAGTATGATCCTTAGTAGCCTTGTCCTAGCCTTTGTTTTGAGTTAAAATTGGGTTTGTAGGTATTTGATAGATTTTACTATATTCCCATTGTGATATGTTAAAATATCAAGTGCATCCCTATGATTACATTTTTTTATCCAATTTACAATTTGTATTTTGGCTTGATAACTACTTTTATTATTTTATTTTATTTTATTTTTTGGTTAACTCTCTAAGAGGTTGTCATGCAAATATTTTGTCAATAGACTAATCCCATGAATTCCTAAATATCTTAGAAGATTTTGACATATAGAAGGGTAAAAGTTCACAACTATGTCACAATTTTGATTAAGAAAATAGTTTTGGGCAAAATAGTTTCACCCAAAACTACTTTTTATTTATGTGGTACAAAGAGTTTCAGATAAAACCCTTTCACCAAAAACTATTAAATAGCTATATTTTAATTTTAAAATATGGAAAAGGTTGAATTTACCTGTATTGTTTCAACTAGAACATTTTTGGACAAAATAATTCCAATTGAAATGCTTTTACCCAAAATTATCTATGTGGTAAGCCTATGTGACAACTTAACCCCTCTTTTGGAGAAAATTGAATAAAAATTCAGCTTCAACTTTATGTTTCTCCAACTAGGGGTACTTTCATAAAAATCCAAAAATAAAATTTTGTAGAGCTTAGAATTTAGAATTAAAAAATTAATGATATTTTGATTAGTTTTAGTAATTTTTTTTAAGTTATTATAAGTAGGGAATTATAATCAAACATAAGGCTAATTAGAATTTTTTTTTAAAAGTTGAAATAAATTTAAATATTTAAAACATATATGATGTACTAAAGGAGAAAATCTTTTCCAAGATGGTATTTTTTAAAAAATAGATAAAAGTTGGCATCTCATGAAAACTATGATGTTTTGATTAAATTTGATTTTAAAACATTATTAAAACACAAAACATTCATCATTTTTTAAAAAAAAATCTTGCACTAGATTTTCAAGTTATTGATTACTTTTTGTGACATCCCATCAACCTCACAAAAAAAAATCAACAACCAAAATTATCCTCTTAAATTCAAAAAATAAATTCACTTATTTTTTAAAAATTAAAAAAATTAAAAACATAAATTAAATTAATACTTTTATGTTTCATTAGTTTATATTGTTTTAAAATTTAAAACTTAAACATCAATTTTAGGTCGTCCAAATTGAAAAACTTTATTTGTGTTGGTCATTTCCTTTATAAAGTGTAATACAATTCTAAATGTTTACCCAAGACTAATTTGTCATCCTAGGAATGAGCTACACCCTCTTACATGAAGGCTCTAAACTCAAATTATAAAAAATTTTGATTTGGTAGTCCCTAAAGTGTTTGATTCAAGATTTGGTGGTTAAAGTGAGATATGATACATATGTTCTAAGTCACTTTTTCAATTTCATTTACTATTATATTTATTGTCTATTTTTCTAGTTTATCACTTTTTCCATTATGCTTCCTAGAAAAATAAATACCTCATTAGGAAAATAAAAACCTACACTAACAAATTTGACCTCTCAAATTACTTTGATATCCTATCAATATGTTCACATATAATGATTCTTCTCTATTTGATGATATTGATAAAATTGGTTATATAAATTTCTCACTATATTAAAAATTCGTGAGTTGGTGTAGTCTTTAATATGTTTAATATTTTAATCTATAAATATTTTCCCTCAAACAAAGTATATACAATATATACAAACTAATTATGAGAGATATCTAAAAGGAATGCAAAATTTTCAAGAAAATACAAATATGAAATGCTAACATAAAAGATACACTAGATAATTATGAGAGATGTACAATATGAATATAAATCTTCCATAAAAGCACAAATATAAAATGAAATATATTTTTTAATAATATTCACAAGACTTGTGGTCTATAAGATTTTTTTATATGAGTACAAATTACAACAAAGAAAATATTTAAATTCATACACCAATATAAAAATAGGTCTCCTAATAATTTTGGTTCAAAGTTGATGAAGAAGAAAATAAATTAATCTCATCTCAAAACCCCCAAAGTTTAGATTACAAACGACTTAGAAAATAATTAATCCAAAATTGACAATAACTTGTGTCAATTTAAATCGATTACAATTGTGCGATAACATATTCAAACTTGAAATCAAATAATTCTATTATTCTAAGAATTACATTGAAAATGGCAAGCAACTCAATTACCTCTTTGATTTCCAACTCTTCATCTCCCTCAACTCGTCCACACAATCCCTCCTCTGGTTTACCTCCATCTTCAAGAATATTGTCAAGCATGACAAACTTCCTATGCAATTTCTTCCACAAAACTTCACTAATCTGCAATGGTATGATTCGACCCTTCTTATGAAGACATCCTCTTTGTTCTTCCTACACCGTGCCTCCTTCGTTGCCCTTAGATATCGCCCTCCTTTTATCTGAATATTTCTTTCACACCACAATGTGTTCTAACTTTCAACATTTATCCATAATGTAGATTTTATTCTCTTACACTATTGTATACTCCAACTTCTATTAGGCCTTGTGTATCCATGCTCCCTTTGTTTGAATGTGTGCCCTCCAAGATATTAAATCCAAATATATTTTGTCATATTTATTTGTAATAATCTTTGCACTTAAAATTTTAATGTAGCCTATCTAACACATCTCCTCTATTGGATTTTTTCATTCAATTAAAAATCAAAACATTATTTCTTTCCTAGATACTTCCCTACTCACCTAGTCACGACCCTACTCCATCAAGCTATGTGATGCCTTCTTTGTACTAATGATTTTACAATGCAATTTTTTTGTATTCTCTTTTCTAATTCACAACGACCCTCTATGGTATTTTCCCTCCACATGGTATACCCTGTCACAGGCTTTCTACATTCAGTTTCAAAATTTAATTCTACATCCTTCATTAAGCACCATCTTCTATTTGTTGTTTCAATTCTAATCTATCATATATTCTTCCTCTTGCCACACAACTCTTCCTCTTTTCCCCTCTCTAAGTCCTACTGGCCTTTTAACTTCCTTTTAATGTATTTTAACTTCTTAAAATTTTCCTCTAATATGTGTGTTCCTCCCTCTCACCCTCTAGTGTGTCCTTGTTTGTATCCTACCAACACATTTAAACTCAAGCAAACCTGTAATACAATATTTTGTTCTGCTGGCCTGGTGCCCTCACTTTCACTCGCCATGTTTCATCTATTTCAAACAAACAATGCTAACCTATTAATTTTCCTTCATACTGGAGCTATGGTATGGCTCTTTTCTTCTCGCCCGGGCGCACTCTCCACTTTTCCAAATATGCATTTTATCATTTGATTTTTGATGCACCTTGACATTCTTCCTCTGTGTTTTGAATAGTATCTCTTTAAATTCTCTTTGTAACTATTCAAAGTCCCTGTTGCTTTTGGTTTTCATAATTTTTAATCTTGAATTTTTTCATTTTAGCTCTCATTAATAAGTCTCAAATTTGAATAAATTGGCACTTTATTATACAAAGGAACTAATCAAAATATGAAACTTGTATAGTCAACTTTTTTCTATCAACCATCAAATCAAATGGAACTACCCATAGAGGAAAGAAAAAGAAAACCAAATAGCAAAATCAAATCAATTTTTTTTGTTGATGTTGATTCCCTATTGACCTGAGGTGCGCCTACATCAGACATGCGTGGTAAGAAAAATTGTGAGCATAAGCTCACAAAGGTGGATTTAGGTGATAAAATCACCCTTCAAGATTGCAACAATCTCCAGGGAACTCTGTCCCTGAAACCCTGACGTCCTCCACCAAATAGCCTTACCTCCTCTGCAAAATACTCTTCCTCTTCTCTCCATGCCCTCCTCTGGCATGTATCTATAACAACTCCGCCCTTGCAACCTCCATGTTGGAATCATACCATGATCTCACGAATATTCCACTTCGTATGCTATAAAATGTCACTTCCTCGACACTTTTGTCTGCACTTCCCGCTCTCAACTATTAAAGACTCTGCACACCTGCAATGATACTTTTGAGCTTTTCTCCTACTTCCAATTCTATGCTTTCCAGCCTTCAACCACTTAGGACTCCACACATCTGCAACAATACTTTTGAGCTCCTCAATTGTGCTTCCACTATCCACATGTTTTGTCACAAGCTACCTCATGTTCTACAATTTGCTTGTCCCCCCAAAACCTTTGCTCACTTTCCTCTGCACCTGCAGGTCTTGGTGCAAAACACCTCTCTCTCGGTGCTCTATCCACATGCTTAGAACCTTTTGCTAATTTGCAATGGTATGATTCGACCATTCTTATGAACACATCCTCTTTGTTCTTCGTACATTGTGCCTCCTTCATTTCCATTAGATATCACCCTCCTTTTATCTAGAGATTTCTTTCACACCACAATGTGTTCTAACTTTCAATGTTTATCTAAAATGCAGATTTCATCCTCTTACATTGATGTACCATCCAACTTCCATTCAGGCTATTTGTATCCATGCTCATTTTGTTTGGATACATGCCCTCCAAGATATTAAATCCACATACATTTTTTCATATTCATTTGTAATAATCTTTGCACTCAAAATTTTAATGCAACCTATCTGACGCATCTCCTCTAATGGATTTTGTCATTCAATTAAAAATAAAAACTTATTATTTTTTTCCTATATACATCCCTATTCACCCAGTCACGACCCTACTCCATCAGGCTATGCGACACCTTCTTTACTAATTCTTTTACCATGCAATTTTTTTGTATTCTCTTTGCTAATTCGCAACACCCCTCCATGGTCTTTTCCCCTCCACATGGTATACCCTATCATAGGCCTTTTGTGTTCAGCTTCAAAATTTAATTATGCATCCTTCATTAAGTGCCATCTTTTATGTTCAATTTCAAAATTTAATTCTGCATCCTTCATTAAGTGCCATCTTCTATTTGATGTTTCAATTCTAATCTGTCATAGATTCTTCTTCTTACCACAAAATTCTTCCTCTTTTCCCCTCTCTAAGTCCTATCGGCCTTTAAATACCTTTTAATGCATTTTAACTTCTTAAAATTTTCCTCTAATATGTGTGTTCCTCCCTCTCACCTTATGGTGTGTCCTTTGTATCTTGCCAACACATTTAAACTCAAGAAAACCTTGAATACAATGTTTTTATCGACTAGCCTAGTGCCCTCGCTTTCACTTGCCATGTTTCATTTGTTTCAAACAATCAATGCTAACCTATTAATCTGCCTTCATATTGGAGCTATGGAATGGGTCTTGTCTTCTCACCTAGGTGCACTCGTCACTTTTCCAAATCTGCATTTTATCACTTGATTTTTGATGCCCCTTGACGTTCTACCTACGTGTTTTGAATAGTGTCTCTTTATATTCTCTTTGTAACTATTCAAACTCCCTATTGCTTTTGGTTTTTGTAATTTTTAATCTTAACTTTTTCCATTTTAGCTCTCATTAAGAAGTCTTGAATTTGAAATAATTGGCACTTTATTATATAGAGAAAATGATCAGAAGATGAAACTTTTATATTCAACTTTTTGCTATCAACCATCAAATCAAATAGAATTGCCCATAGAGGAAAAAAAATGAAAACAAAGCGACAAAATCAAATCATTTTTTTTATTGATGTTGATAGCCTATTGACCTGGGATGCTTCTGCATCAAAAGTTCTCTTACCTTGTCAATATTAACAAGCTCTCTTGCAAATATGAGGTGAAATATGCTATAGTTAAATGAAAACCTAATATTTTCTTTCTTCAAGAAGTTAAACTTAATGGCTCATGACTCAGTTCTTCTATATCCAACATATGGAGAGATGCAATTTTTTCATACATCGCATAGAGAAGGATGTTTGGATACGGTGTTGTACACCATTTCATAATTTTATATATTATAATGTTGTAATTAAATAATTATTTAGTTGTAATGCACCTAGGTGGTGTGGTTAATCACACTAGGTAATTATTTGGGGACCACTTTATGTTGTATTGTAACATTATATTGTTATTTAATGTGTGGGAGACATGTGATAATAATTTAATATTAGAAAAATATTAATAAAGTGAAAACTTAGTACCCAATATTAAAAAAGGGATTAGTGGTTTTGTGTTCACATGGTTTTGTGGCATATGGTTAAGGTTAGTTGGGTGAGTGGGTTGTCATTATTGAGTCTTTTTGAGGAGTGCATATGTGAAGTATGGCATGAGATGTGTGGATTCATGCTTGGACACATGAGGATGCATTGATAGGCTTGATGCTTCAAAGGTATTCATTATAACTCTTGTATTGCTTTATTGCTAAATAATAGATGGAGTATGGATGCTTTTGGAGGCTGGGTTTTTCCCTTTTGACGGTTTTCCTAGGGTATATCTTGTGTTATCTTGTAGCTTGTCTATTTGATCTATGCACTATGGTTAAGTTTATGCATGTTTATCTCTCTTGGGGTTATGTAGAAAATGGATTAAGATTGCGATTCAATGCATTATTTCCTAAGAAATAGTATTAGAGTTTTCGTGGTTGATGGGAGGTGTGAGCTTCCATGTTTTTGGTTATAACCCTTGTTTGAGTAGATTTGTGCAAAGTTGAATCCATGGGCATGCATGTAATATTTGAGACATTACAAGATATGGAACACATGTTGCAGGTGTTTGTTTGCATATTTGGGCTTTTGGATTGTTAAGATTTGTTTGGTTTATTACATATATCTGAAGCTTTCAAAATATGGGTCAAAAGGGTTTCTTGGATTGAGTTTTCATATGAGGGCTTTGTATCAGAAATTTCATGGATGACCTCTTGAGACAAAATGGACCTCACCATTGGATCCAAGAGGCCCAAGACATGAAAATGATACAAAATTTGACATATTTTGGAGAAGTTAAAAAAAATTAAAAAATTAGCCCCTACCCAACCATACGGCCATCTAGGGTGTCTACAAAATTATATTTAAAAATTAAATTCCTATGCCTAAATATTTTTTTTGGAAATATTCAATTAAAATCTTATTGGAAATTTACTTTGAAAGGTTTTTAAAAATAATTTGAAAAGAAACAAAAATATATATATTATAGGCTTTGGGGGGATCCACAAACCCCCCCAACTCGTACCCTATGTCGAGCAATACTGCACTAACACCCTATTGGCAGCTGCTAGTTGTCGTCTGATTGGCAAGGTCGACAGGACCCAACCAAAGCCCTATGGCTTAAAATAAAATATTTTAACTGCCCTTTATAATTTTAAAACCATTAGTTTAAAATTATTTTAAAACCATTAAACTTTAAAATTATTTTAAAACCATTAGTTTAAAATTATTTTAAAACTATTATTTTAAAATTATTTTAAAATAATAAAACAAATTTAATTTGTTCATCGTGTTCAAAAGTCAGTCGAACTTCAAAGAATACCTAACTAGATTTTAAGGTGGCATTGGTTCTGGAGGTGTTCATTTTTTAAAAGTGAAAACTTAAATGAATTTAAATCATTTGTGAAATCCACTGTTTGAGCACCACCCATTGGCCACCGCCGTCAGTGGCTCAGCTCGGGTGCCACTAGCAAGCCCTTTTATAGCCAAATTGGACATTTTTTCAAACTTGCATAACTTTCACCCACAAAGTCAGTTTTTTGACTTCTTATACTCATTGCAAAGGTGGTATAGGTTTCATTTCCTGATTTTGTAGTTTTGATTAGTTTTTAAGCTTGAAAGCTAGATGTTCTCCATTTCATAGTTTTGGTCATAACTTTTGCACATAGAATTGGATTTTCAATTTCGAATAGGCATTGGAGAGCATGGACAATGTACTACATAATGGATTATTATTTTTATCAATTTGTGCTATAGGAAATGTATGGTACACATTTGATCACTTGTAGGTGTTGAAATTCAATGTGTGATTGTGTGAGCATTTAGACGAGTCAAGAGGAAAAACCTTGAGGGGGTACATGTTTTTATATAATAGTTATGATGATATAAATCACTAGTAAAATAATGACTACGCGACTAAGACTTTTAGTCACAACAACATAAAATGACTAAATTCTACTAATTTTTTACAACTCATCTATAAATTAGTAAATAAATGACTAATTTGATTGTTGACTGAAAATTTATTTAATCACACAAATTAAAATTACTAAATAGTTAGTCATTTATTTAGCAAAACATTTAAGGAATCAAGAATCAATAGCCTGCCAAAATACTCTAATAAACATAATCTAGAACTTTCATCGAAATCTTATTTTTAGGTATAGCCCACCAAAATGGAGTTTTAATTTTAATAAACATACTCTAATACCTTTGTCAAAACCTTATTTTCAGGCGTAGCCCACCAAAATGGAGAAGTGTTTCAGTAAAGAATGACAAAGAATGGTAAGCAGATGTGTGTGATAGGAGGCATAGGATTCATTGTTGCTTATCTCATTTCCTACTATGCTCAACAAGGGTTACATTGTTCACGCTACTGTTTATAATCTAGGTATTTAATTGACATATATTTGCATAATCTCAAATTCCTTCAGATGCTTTTGAAGTATCAATGTATCCTATATAGGGTTTATAATGATTTCTTTTAATTTTAAAAAATAAATAAATGATGTATTTTCCTATGATTAGATAATGTGGAGATCTCCTAAATCTTCCCCAACTCACTGTCCTCTTTGGCACTGTATTCATTACTCCAGCTGCGAGGGTTTTGCATGTGACATCTTTAAAATCTTCATGAAAGTGGATTTTAAATAGATCTCAGTGTTTTCTTTAATCTTTATCATGGTAACCCTTGAGTTCCATAATCCACCTTCAATCTCTTCTAAGAATCTTGTCTTAAGCTAGACTGCACAATATGCATATAAAGCAAGTCCTTCATACCTACGATTGTTCCAAACCACCACTCACTTCCTTGCTTAAAATATTGTCTCCATAAGCACAATAGCATGTTTTAAAATCATGGTTGCCAGTGATTGACCACTAAGGTCACTACTTTTGTCAAGATACAATGAGATTTTTGTCTTCAAACTCAAGGCATTATGCAAGATAACATTGTGAATTTTTTGTTGTGTAGGGTTTGATTTTCTTCCACATTTACTACTTTGCTAACTGCCTTTAGGATTGGATATTGCACCATCAGCTGCAATCTCAAACAACTCACTCATTGTCACTTGAAGATTCCTTTCATGAGCATCCTTTTATAAAATCAAACTATGCCCTATAGACTACCTACTTACTTACTACAGGGGACTCATTTTTTCATGGTATTGTGGGTCTTAAGATCCTTCAACCTTATTGTCACTACTTCGCAATCCACAAGGTATTATTCGTTCTTCCCCTATCTTTGACGAGTCTCAAAAAACTGTTCAAACATGCAATCCACTACCTCCATTATACAATGGCAAAGAAGAAACATTGAACTTGTGATTAGCACCATTACTTCATTTGGACAGTCATTCTCTAATTGAATTTTCCTTGTCTAACACTATCAATAGCATTTGAAAAACCTTTAAGGTCAACAAGGGGGTAAGGAAACTCACTATTAAAATCTCCACTTTACTATTCAAGGTTTGAGCTTTATTATCTTGTCACTTCTCAACCTCTTTTTGATTGTCACACCTCACGTGACTGTCATTCTTCTTACTATAGATTGCATTTACAAATGTCACTAAGCTACATAGTGTGTTGTTTATTGGCTACAATACTTAAATTGCAAGATTTTGTTATTGGCTACAATGTCTCAATCTTTCTAGTATTACAACCTCACTAATCTACTAGAGTTATGATTTATGTTTCTATGAAGGCCAAGGGTTTGTACCCTAGTCTTGCTCTTACCAATGCTTTTTTTGGTATTAAAAAGCAACCTTAAATCTTGGGTCAGAAAATTAGCTATATTGATAGGGTGTGGTATGATCTTGGATTGTATCCTAGAGCGTGTGCGAAGCTTGTGTTTGATCATTAAGGTATGTAAACCTGATCAGGGAAATGTATCCTATATAACATGGGTCTTTCTTTAATACTTCCCATAATGGTTATTAGCAAATCACGTTATTATAGTTTGGGGTAAGCTAAGATTGCATTCAAGTATGTAACAAAATTAGTTTGTAGTTTAAGTTTTACACTTTTAAGTAACATTCATAAGGTTTAGAAAATTGTGATCACTCTCTAGAATATCCCATTAAGCATGGGTTGTGCTTGAATGCACTACATAATTGATATAACACAACCACACTACATGCCCCATTTGCCTAAGTGACTTGAGTTTGATACATGTGTATTTGTTTTGGACAATTTATGGAATTTACATGTTGGAATTATGTGCCTCAAATTCACTGGTGGATCCCCAACTTGGTCGTCATTAAGTCAAATTACATCAAGTGAGAGTTTAGGCCTTTACCGCCATCCTGTGGCATCTCATGGAGTGACTGGCAGATGAGAGATATTTACTGCTACCCCGCAGATGTGTTAGATTGATCTTGTGGTAGTGCGGTGTTACCATTACCCCGTAGTGCTTCCATGTTGACTAGTGTGGTATATGTAAAATCCCCATCTCAGGCACAATAATTTTTTTTAAAACAATGCACAACTAACAACTTAACCAGCCAAACATATACCATCAAAAATAGGAGAGTTAATTTTAATAGCTCTTTATTCACCATGGTGGCATCAATTAATCATTTCCAATTATATGCTTGTATAAAAGGGTAGTAAGTTCCCAAGGTTAAGGTCTTTCCTAGACCTACAACCTAAGGCTCAAGGGTTCGTGATGTCATTGCCAATGTATCCCCTCGTGGGAAATCAAAGGCTTCGTAGTTTTCCCCACAATGCCAGAGGGAGTTCAATTTCTCCTCTTGTATGAGATCTATTATCTCACCTTAACCCATGTGACCATTAGTTAAGCGTAAGTCATCACTTAGTTAATTATAATATAATAATATTAACTTTGCCATCAAGTGTTGTGTCTATACCAAACATTTCCTAGCATTAATGTACAAACATTCTCAATATTCACAAGGGGCATATCATACCATAACCCCAAAGATCATTCACAACATGTAAGTCACATGCATACCTCCATATACACAAGCTGACTAGATCATACACATGACAAATGCAACAGTGATTGGAACATACACAATTCACAAGTACAATAGATTAGATCATATGTGCATCACAAGTACAACAATGATTATCTCATATACATATCACATTTACATTAGTGACTGGCTCCATCATATATTGCCAATACACAATGACAAGATCCAACATACATATCATACACAACGACGAGGTCCTACATACATCACAAATACATAGGGACGAGGTCCAACATACATATCATACATAGTGACGAGCTCTTGCATACATCACAAATACATAGGGACGAGCTCCAACATACATATTATACACAGTGACGACCTCCTGTATATATCACAAATACATAGTGATGAGCTCCAACATACATCACATACATAGTGACACATCACAGTGACTGGCTAACACATGTCCATGATGCCTCCCAGATAGAAAGAATATCGGTGCATTGCGCACTACACCGTGGGTCCATCCTTTCCACCGGTATTTTGCACCATTGGACAATTGGGAAGAGGATTCAGTGCATCCCAAGAGCATTACACCATGGGTCCATCCTCAACACCACAAGGCTAAGTATATAGTCTAACAAATGGGAGGGGATTTAGTGCATCCCATACTACACCGCGGGTCCATCCACCATCCCAAGGATTTCCCCAAGTACTGAACCTACCAAACCCAGTGGATTGGATGAATTCAATCACCTATAGGCCACCGACAAATAGTCCATCCACCCAAGAAGAAGTAGCTCCCGACAAATACCACCTTGTGACCTTAGTGGTATTGTCAGCTATCTTCTTCTCAATCTCGGGTAACACATGGCATTGGTCACTTCTGTGCATACCAATGACAGCCAGTGAACTATATCAATACGCGATTAGCCCCAGATTACCGTTACCCACACGAATGGGTCCCTACCTGTGTAACTGCTACGACTGTATCATAACTAAGGTATCCCAATACCTTCACCTCCGTGAACTAGGTGAATACTAACTAATCCCTAGCAGTATCCTGGACATCGGTAATTGGCACAGTCCAATGACTATCTGTCACTGCTCAAATATCCCAGAGGTTCACTCTTAGGCGGGTCATACATACATGAATCACAATCTCAATCCACAAATACACGGGCCTATACATAAGCACATGGATATGGAGTTGAATTACACAGACACATAAGAGATACATGGAACCAACATGAGATGGACTTTGCTAAACTTATACATATAATAAAATAACCATTATAAATTAGTTAAATCCCTTACTACATTTTGTTTAATAGAAACCTATTATGTATTAAATATTAGTTATTAAATTCCCTTAAATTGATCATACCCATTTGATACCCATTCAACCTCAACCAAAGCCTACTAAAGAGAGAAGGTCAAACCAATCAGGAACAACCCTAACATCTAGGAGTTATCCCCCCTAGACCCTCCCCCTACGGACTTGAGGTCACAGAGGCGTCCTTCACCCAAGGACCGCCTATGTTCCCTCTTTCGAATGGGTCAAAGTTACATGTAGCTTTTCTCACAAGGTCTCTCAAAGGACCTACACACAAGTTCCCCTTAACCCAAGGTTTCACTCTCCCTTAAGTATATTGAGGTATTGGATCAAACTCCACCCATTTCATTTATAATCTTGTTTGAACAACCCAACTCTTTTATATTTCCATCTCATTGACCTAGCTCAACTAGGCTTATTACTTAATACCTAATTACCTTGGTTCAAATAAACCTATAGGAAGACATTTTCATTCAAAACTCATCTAATATGTTCCATATTAAGATTGTTATACTCAAGGGGTCCTTATATATATATACATATATTTGTAATAATATAAGGGTTTTACCTCTATTCCCAAATATTATTCTAGAACCATATAACATGTCTTAGCTTTGCATTAAGCTGGGAGGATGAAATTGGATTAAAGGAATCATATTACACATATTGCCACTATAATAGGTTTTCTTAAATGGTCCACAATCACATACATCTTGATATCTTCTCATATCAATATGATTAACACCTTTAAATAGAATTATATAAAAAAATACAACCATCATTGCACCCTTTCCAAATTTATAATCATTACATCTTCTCTAGGGAATTTATAAAAGATCCCTTAAATACGATTTTAAGTAGAAATTAAATTTACAGACGAGCAAGATATAAGCACAATATATTGGCATTCAATGCATTCTATAGCATCTAAATAGATGTTAAATAGACATAACTATAATAGTTGTATATTTGAAACATTATGAATTAACACCATTTGTGATGTTCATGGTATTTCTAAATAAAACCAAAATATAACTAATTACACTCTTACTCAAATAGGGTTTTATTTGAATTCAAAGCAAGATATCCTCAACCTCAAAATTACAATTAAAATAATCTCATACTTGTCATTTCATAATTTATCTCAACCCCAACCATTTTCTAATAAGAATCCTTTATTCTCCACTCCAAATTACTTTACAACCTAGTATATCTCATACAATTAAAACCCAGGGTGAAACATAATCGCACATAACACCCATCCCTTCTTTTTCTATATACTCTAAAACATACAAATATGCATCTACTAATAGTATGATGAAACATTAATAAACCTATGATCTCCTAATTAAATGCATTAAGAAATTTGCCACAGACAAATTTTATCTTAAGTATTTTTTAGCCATTAACTTTCTAAAAAAATAATATGTGAGAAAGTAGAACTTCATCGAAACAGAAAGAGAGTAGCATAGATTCAACACTATTTCAGGAGAGTAATTAGGAAGGGGTATACTTAACACTTGAATCGATGGGGAAGATATTTCTCTTGAAATCATGGAAATCTATCTACCTCTTTTCCCTACATCCTCATCTTTGACTGGATTTTTACCTAGCTGTGAGAAGCTCCCAAACGAAGGTACTCAACTCCTGCTCATCTCTATCCTCTAATTTGCAAGTCTAGACTTTCAAAAAATAACTTCTCCTACACGTGTCTCCTCTTTATGCATGGATCTGGTTGACATACAAGCTCCTCACAAAATTTATATTTTCTCCAAGTTCCTAAAGCCCCTTAACAAGTCCATTTAGTAGGCATGGAGGACATTAACCAGAGCAGGGTAGATTTGTCTTTAACCGTAGCAATTTCTAGAAAGTTTGTAAAGCCTTTTCAGTGGATCTATTCTTTGCATATCTTGCAATCTTTTCATTCCATGAGACCATGTTTCCTCTACCGATTTCATCCAACTGAGATGTGACAGATTCAAGATTTATTCATAATTCCCAAATATACCCTGAAGTAAGATTTTTTTTCTTAATCTAATCCTCCATTTTGAATTTGGGGGTTGAGACTTCTTAAAAGGCATCTATATTGTGCCATTGGGGACACACATTTACCAATTAACCTTAGTAAGATATCAAGGTATCATGCATCAATTGCCACTTTTGATAGTCAAATATACCACCTATTTAAAATTACCCTTAAATGTACCAAGTATAAATCATAATGTATATCATACAATCTCTCATTGGGGTCGCCTAGCCCCAAGTAGGTCACTCACTAAGTGAGTTAACAACACATATCACAATGTGCCAACATTAGTTAAATTTCAATTTAAGCAAGTTTATTTAATCATTAAGAGTACAAATACAAGTCTATATGTTCTATGCATGCTCTTAGTCATAGGGATTCATATTGTGCCAATTATAATGTAATCTCATTTCCAACTCATAGCATATTTATTTACAAAAGTCATGCATATGAGTTAATGCATAATAATCTCCACCAAACTATTATTCCTCTCATACACTTTATCACGATTGATAAGCATTTGTTCTGGCTCATTCAACTTACAATCTCATCCTCAAGTATTAAGGTAGTTACAATCTACCCATTAAGGATATTGTTAACTCAATAATTAACACATACTAATCCAATAAAAGGGGGATAGCATTTGTGCTCATACCATGAGAAGGATGCTTGACATTTTGGGATATACCATTATAGTTACCACACATGACAAGGTGTCAAATTTCATCAAACAATGTAGATACCACAACTTTTCGTTGCGCCACTCTAATCTTTCCTTTACAATTCAAATATTGAAATTCCCTTTTGCACCATCTTGGTTCCATTTTTGGTTACAACTAGCCATCCATTCTTAGGATCTTAAAAGTCCATTTAGGTTATTTAAAACAATTATGCACATATAGAGTGGTCATCTTGGTTACGGTCGGTTGGTACTGCAAGGCAACATACTTAACCTAGAGTCAAGTGAGCTTCATAGAACCAGTGTTTGAACCTGGTTGCTCTGATACCAATGTAAAATCCCCATCTCGAGCACAACAATTTTTTTTTTAAACATTGCAAAACTACCAACTTAACCAACCAAACATATACCATCTAAAATAGGAGAGTTAATTTTAATAACTCTTCATTCACCATGGTGGCATCAATTGATCATTGTCAATTATATGCTTGTATAAAAGGGTAGTAAGGTCCCAAGATTAAGGTCTTTCCTAGACCTACAACCTAAGCCTCGAGGGTTCGTGATGTCCCTGCCAACGTGTCCCCTCGTGGGAAATCAAAGTCTTCGTAGTTCGCCCCACAATTCCAGAGGGAGTTCAATCTCTCCTCTTGTATGAGATCTATAATCTCACCTTAACCCATGACTATTAATTAAGCGTAAGTCATCACTTAGTTAATTATAATATAATAATATTAACTTTTCCATCAAGTGTTGGGTCTGTACCAAACATTTCCTAGCATTAATGTACAAACATTCTCAATATTCACAAGAGGCATATCATACCATAATCCCAAAGATCATTCACAACATGTAAGTCACAAGCATACCTCCATATACACAAGATGACTAGATCATACACATAACAAATGTAACATTGATTGGATCATACACAATTCACAAGTACAATGGATTAGCTCATATGTACATCCTAAGTACAACAAGGATTGTCTCATATACATATCAAATTTACATTAGTGACTAGCTCCATCATAAATTTCCAATACACAATCACAAGCTCCAACTTACATATCATACATAAGGAAGAGCTCCTACATACATACAAATACATAGGGACGAGCTCCAACATACATATCATACACAGTGATGAGTTCCTGCATACATCACAAATACATAGTGATGAGATCCAACATACATTGCATACATAGTGACACATCACAGTGACTGGCTAACACATGTCCATGATGCATCCCATATAGAAAAAATATTGGTGCATTGCACACTACACTGTGGGCCCATGCTTTCCACCAATTTTCTACACCATTAGACAATTGGGAAGAGGATTCGGTTAATCCCAAGAGCACTACACCGCGGCTCCATCTTCAACCCCACAAGGCTAAGTATATAGTTTGACAACTAGGAGGAGATTCAGTGCATCCCATACTACACTGTGGGTCCATCCACCATCCCAAGGGTTTCCCCAAGTAGTGAACCTACCAAACCCGGTGGATTCCGACTTCAATCACCTATAGGCCATCGACAACAAGTCTGTCCACCCAAGAAGAAGTAGCTCTTGACATATACCACCTTGTGACCTTAGTGGTATTATTAGTTATTTTCTCCTCAATCCTAGGTAACACATGGCATCAGTCACTTCTGTGCATACCAGTGATAGCTAATGAACCCCATCAATACATGGTTAGCTCTGGATTACCATTACCCGCACAGATGGATCCCTACCCATGTAACCATTCCAGTCGTATCATAACCAGGGTAGCCTGCTACCTTCACCTCCATGAACTGGGTGAATGCTGACTAATCCCTAACAGTAGCCTAAACATCAGTCATTGAAACGGTCCAATGACTACCTGTCACTACTCAAATATCCTGAAGGTTCACTCTTGGGCGGGTTATCAATACATGAATCAAAATCGTAATGCACAAATATATGGTCCTATACATAAGCACATGGATATGGAGTTGAATTACACAAACACATAAGAGATATATGAAACCAACATGAGATGGACTTTTCTAAACTTATACATATAATAAAATACCCATTATAAATTAGTTAAATCCCTTACTACATTATGTTTAATAGA
>VDFB02194522.1:0-55719 GCA_007258455.2 Sequoia sempervirens | reverse complement strand
AGAGAACCAAAGGGAAATTTCTACTTTAGAAAGCTTCAAAATGTTCATTTTAACAACACCAAATTTGAAGTGTGAGAGTTGTGTTCATTTTAGAGCACCAAAATCCTACTTTAGAAAGCTTTAAATTGTTTATTTTAACAACACCAAATTTGAAATGTGATAGTTGTGTTGTTCATTTTAAAGCACCAAAGGGAAATTCCTAAGTTAATAAAACAAAAATGTTCGTAGCTCCAAAGATCTTGGACCGATCATCTTCTCTGCACAAAACAAGTTAGTATTTTTTTAAAATCCTGCATAAAATCCATTAATTCCTGCAAAACAACCAAACTATTAGCAAGAAAGGTCATTACAATAGTGCAGGATCTGTGCACTTGTCTTCTAGAGAAAATACTTAGAAGAAAAATCAAAAGCTCAAAAATCTGGCAAAAGCTTAGATTCTCTGTATAGGTGCAAACCCAAAAAGAAGAAAAAGTGTGTTTTTAGAGCAAAAACACTGATTTTAAAGAAAAGGTGCCATTCCCATGGAAAAAGCACTGATTTTGTGGCAAATGCTCAAAATTCTTGACAATCAAAAGTGAGCTTTTGCTGGGCAGTCCGTGAAAATTCTCCAGAAGGCTCCCATAATCCTGTGGCTTCAAATTTACTCATAAAAATGTTAGTAAGAAGGACCTAGGTCCCACCGGGCATGCCAAAATGTGTGAGGGGGAAGGAATCCATCAGGAAAAATGATGCAAAAGAAAGATTAAAATGCAAGATTGAAATAATAAATCTATCATATTCCATCACTCATGAAATGTACAAATCTAAGCTATTTGAATGAAATGAGATCCTAAGATATTCAAAATGAATTCAAACAACAAAATAAGAGATTACCATCCCATGTTGGAGTGTATTTGCATGATGTTGGGTTGTTTGTATCACTGCAAAGCCTCCATTTCTTACATGCAAAATCTTGATGAACGATGCTTGGTTGATCAAAAAGGTTGAAGCTCTATCAATAGTGATTGTGACAACACTTTGTTGCATAAGATAAGTTGAAATTATCATCTATATTTGTGAGGAGAGAGGATTAATTAGAGTTGTTTGACTAATTAGGATGAAATAAGATAAGATTAGGACTTTATTAAATAAATATAATTTATTTAATTGGTCGAAAATGATGAAATGTGAATTAATCAAATAACATTGTATTATTCGATTAATAGTAGAATTAGGTTTTTCAAGACTTTATTAAATAAAATGGTATTTATTTAATTTATCGAGAAATGATGAAAAAGTGAATTAATTAAATAATGTTTTATTATTCAATTAATAGAGGAAATAGGGTTTTGAATGTCGTTCGATGTGTTGTGAGATGTTGTGGGATGATTTCAAGATGTTTCGAGATGTTTTGAGATGTTCTGAGTTGATTATGAGATGTTTCAAGATGTTTTAGGTTGATTCATAATCGTTTCAAGTTGATTTAGAGTCATTCCAAGTCGTTCTGAGACATTCTAAGTTGATTCAGAGTCATTCTGAGATGTTCCTAGATGATTCAAAGTCGTTCTAAGTTGATTTAGAGCCGTCTTGAGTTGTTCTGGGTTGATTCAGAGTCATTCTGAGTTGATTTAGAGTCGTTCCGAGTTGTTCTAGTTTGATTCAGAGTCGTTCCAAGTTGTTTTGGGTTAATTCAAAGTCATTCTAAGTTGATTCAAAGTCATTCTGAGCCATTTTGAGTTGATTTAGAGTCGTTTCAAGTTGTTTCAGGTTGATTATGAGTTGTTTCGAGACATTCTGAATTTGCGATAAGTGTTAAGTCAATTTTACATGTCTACAACTATCATAAAATTTTCCAATCTTTTCAGAAGAGGATTGCCACATAAACAGTTCAGTCAATTGAGGAACCTATCCATGAAGCACCGCCCTCATAACTTTTCAATTGCTTTATTTATTTTACAATTATTTGAAGACTTTTATTTTTAGGGTTGTTATCTTTTAAAGAAGTGGTTAAAATTCCATTTATATATATTTTATAATTAAGAGAAAGAAACTCTCTATTAGATTTCTAAACTTAACATTTCAATTTCAATATAGCATACTAGATTGGAACCTTCTTTTCATCTGTGTGTGCTTGGCATTCATGAAAGTAATTTGGATACCTTAAATCTGTGTGTTTTAGTTATTCTCATCAGATATATTATTCATGTGTGGATGTGTAATTTTTTTATTTTCATGATTGGTTTCACTCTTGGGTCGTATTGAATTGAAAGCTATTTACTTATATGTTATATGGTACATACTAGTCTTTGTGATAGTAGTTTTGATCTCTCAGTTTTCATTGCATCTGGTATCAATTTTTTTTTTCGGTATTAGGTTTATTTGCCTTTACTTCTTTCAAGTTAAAATATTATAGATGATTTACTTTTAAAAAAAAATTCTTGTGATTTCATTAAAAATCTAAGAGGGAGCTATACCTTGGCAAAATTTAGAGAGTGGTGATTTCTCCTAAAGAATGACTCGCTCAAGCTGTTCGAGATAATTGCAACTTTTGGGTAAAGAGTCAAGAGTAAAATCTTAAGGTGCCCAATCTATTAGCCAACAAAGTTTTGGAAACTCTGTTGGGGAATTGAATAGAAGACAATCTTGAGGGGCCTTATCTATGATTTGTTGAAGTATACAAAAATCATCCTGGATTCTAGTAGATACACTAGAGGGGATAGATTTAAAGGTATTTTCAACCCAATCTTTGTCCTTGAAAAATATTTTTTATGATTCGGCTCTTCCAAAAAGAAGGATTAAATCTAGAAGCACTGCAACAAATCCCTTTGATTTGCTCCATTTTTTTCTCCTTTTTTTCTTCCACCCACTGTTTTAATGTATTTTTTCCCATTTTTTTGAAAACATCGAGGCTATTTATCGGGATGGTGCTATTTTTGCATTTATTTGCACTGTTCAGGACAAGTCGGCGCTAATTTAGGTGTTAATGTGCACCAAAATTAGCGCTAACTATAGTGCCGATATTGGCTTCAATGTGCACCAAAATACTTTAAAAATCTAATAAACATACTCTAAATTTTTTTTCAAAATCTTATTTTCAGGCATAGCCCGCCATAATGGAGTTTCCATTTTAATAAACATATAATAAAAACTTTGTTGAAACCTTATTTTTAGGCATAGCCCGCCAAAATGGAGTAGTGTTTCAGTAACGAATCATAGAGAATGGTAAGGAGATGTGCATAATAGGAGCAGGATTCACATCGCTTATCTCATTCCTGCTCTGATCAACAAGGGTTGCAATGTTCACGATACTGTTTGTAATCCAGGTATTTAATTGACATATGTTTGCATAATCTCAAATTCCTTCAGATGCTTTTGAAGTATCAATGTATCCTATATAGGGTTAGAATGAATTCTTTTAATTTTTAAAAATAAATCAGATGCTTTTGAAGTATCAATGTGTCCTATATAGGGTTTAGAATAATTTATTTTAATTTAAAATAAAAATAAATGATGTATTTTCCCATGATTAGATAATGTGGAGATCTCCTAAATCTTCCCTAGCACATTGTCCTCTTTTGCACTGTGTTCATTATTCCAGCTGCTAGGGTTTTGCATTTGACATCTTTAATATCTTCATGATAGTGGATTTTAAATAGATATCATTCTTTGCTTTAATCTTTATCATGGTAACCTTTGAGTTCCATAACCCACCTTCAATCTCTTATAAGAACATTGTATTAAGCTAGATTGCATAGTATGCATATAAAGCAAGTCCTTCATACCTGCCATTGTTCCAAACCACCACTCACCGCCTTGCTTAAAATATTTCCTCCATAAGCACAATAGCATGTTTTAAAATCATGGTTGCCAGTGATTTACCATTAAGGTCACTACTTTCATCAAGATACAATGAGATTTTTGTCTTCAAACTAAAGGCATTATGAAAGATAACATTGTGAATTGTTTGTTGTGTACAATTTGATTTTCTTGCATATTTACTACTTTGCTAACTGCCTTTAAGAATGGATATTGCACCATCAGCTGTAATCTCAAACAACTCACTCACTGTCACTTGAAGATTCCTTTCATGAGCATCCTTGTATAAAATCAAACTATTCCCTATAGACTGCCTACTTACTTAGTACTAATATAGGGGACTCATTGTTTCATGGTATTTTGAGTTTTATTTAGAAGGGGTTAATATGTGGCATTTTTATGTGCAGGAAGAATAAATTGTGATGCAACGTTCGGGTATGGATGGTTTAGGAAAAATTGGATTGCTATCGGTGTCATAACCAGGTTGGATTGTACCTTGAGCTGGTCTAAAACACTTTCGGGTGTTTTCACTCCAAAGTAGAACTTGTGTGTAGGAATTTCCAAATATCCGATAGAGGAAGTTCCTACATTCTAAAGATAAAATCATAAATCTGCTTATCCAGTTTCTGATCCAACTTGACATCTTTAATATCTGATAGAGAAAGTTTGGACATTCTAAATATAAAATCATAAATTTGCTTGTCTTTGTACAATCACTCATTTGAATTGTTTCTTTAACAATTTTAGGTCCACATCCACGTACATATCTTCTTCTTTTTCTAGTTGAACACTTAGGCTCTGCATTTGCTCCAATCTCCATCTAAAATAATAAAAAATATGCATTAATTTATTATTGTACCTTGAGCCGGTGTGAAACACTTCTGGGTGTTTTCGCTCCGAAGCAGAACTTGTGTGTAGGAATTTCCAAATATCCAACAGAGGAATTTCCTACATTCTAAAGATATATTCTATGAAACATTCCTTATTTTCTATAAAACATTCTATATATTCTTGTACTTGTAAATATTCTTTTACTATTATGTCTATTAAAGAAAATAGAGTTTGAATAAAAAATGCTTCACCCTTTTTTGTAAGTGAGTAAGTGAATTATTGGTTAAGGAAAAATCTTACAGTGTTTACATTTTCAATTCACTAGTTTCAAATCTTCATTTTCTATGTATATAAAATTGTATGTGCTCTTTATCTCTAATGACATAAAACAATAATGTCATCAGAATTAGGGTTTTCAATTTCAACACCATCATTGTCCACACTTTTCATATCCTATCCACTTTTAAGTACAATCATCAAAATTTTATTTTTATTTCTTGTCCCAGTTAATCTTGATTCCTTTCAACATAACATAGTAGGTTGCATGTTAAATTTCAAACATTTTCTTTGCATTTTTTTGTATATACTATTTTCTCAGTGCATCATTATGTAACAACAATTTCACTTTTGAGATATACAATTAAAATAAATGAAAGCACATGTTTTCTTTGTCAAGGGAAATGTATGGTGAATACCCTATGTCTTTCAGATAAGTGTGCAAAAAAAATAAGACATAATTGATTGGATCTGATTTTCTACTGTACAATTGTTTTTTTATGTGGAGGCAACAACTTATCATGGATTAGTTTTGGCTAAGAAACAAGGTGTTTCTCAACTATGGCTAGAGGGAGACTCTCTTAATGTTATTAATTTTCTCATGATGAAATTCCCTCCTTCATGGTCAATTTCCAATTTTATTAATGGCTTGATATCTATTATTAACTCTTTTGAGGAGATCAAAATCACACATGTTTTTCCTGAAGCGAACATGATGGCTGATGGGGTTGCCAACATGGGAGTGGCTGAGAGATCTAAGCAAGATTCTTTTGAATCACTACCTCTTAATCTGAAGTGTATTTCTAATGATGACCAACTGGCTTGTTTCTAGGCGAGATGTTCTCGGGGAAAGGTTTTTCATTATTATTTTAAGTTGGGTTTTGCATGCTAACCCTTTGCTCTTTCAGAACCATAGACTGTTTAGTCTTGTGGATGTCATTAAAATCTTTCATTTCATTTCATTATTCTTTCTGTGGTTTCTATAGAAGGATGGATTGGCAGTTTTGGCAGGGTTGTACTTGGAATGATAAGCCCACATGTATTGTGGGTGTTTGTTGTATTGTTTTGAGTAGCGCCTAGTTCATTTTACTTTTTCATTTCTTCCAGGTGTTCTTGGGTTTTCATTTGTTGATTGTCACTATGGGTGGTGACCATTGTAGAATTGAGTTGAGTTTGTGTGAAGAGTTTCAAAAAAATGCTACTATGTGGGAGCACTTGGAATTGGGGGGGGTTACTCAATTTATGCAGAGATTTCAAGGCACGGACCCTGATGTAATAGATTTATTTGTGAAAGGATGGAATGGGAGGTCTCTACATTACTAGGGAATTGAGTTTCAAATTGATGAGGATATTATTGCGGAGGTAACTAGTCTTTCAGTTGTTGGGAGAAAGTTCTCAGAGACAGGGGAGCGACTAAGAAGGATTTTGCAAATTTCTTTAAACATGATGAGAGGAAGAAGATTAAGGAAATTGGAAGTGGAGGTTATGCTAGGAAGTCCCTAAAGCCACTTTGGAGGGACCTTGTGTTGGCCATTATGCACTACTTCACCCTTGAAGGTAGATTCTCCATGGTTTACACTCACCATTTTATGCTCTTAAATCATTTTAGGCATAATGTTTCAGTCTCGTTTTCTTTTTACCTATTACATTCTATGAAGAAGAGTATTGAAGAACATAGAAAGAAACCTAAGAAGGCGGTTCTTCATCAAGGGCTTATGTGTTTGATTTTTTCTCATATCAAGCCAAAGTTGATCTTGAGCTCCCCTAAAACTCTTGGTAAGAAGGGAGTTAAAAATGATGGGTATGAAATAGGGGAATATTTCGGTGAATGAGTCGATAGTTTGGAGGAGGAAGAGTCAGAATATGAGGATATGTTTGTTGATGAAGGAGGCTCTGAGGAAAGGGATGAGGAATCAAAAGAATGGGGTAAGGGCTATGAGACTGATGTGGAGTTGTGGGAGACTATGGCTAATTTTGTTAGAAAATCTTCAAAGGGGAAAACCAAAGGCATGAAGAAAGTTAAAGCTTTGTCCAAAAGGAAAATTGAGATAGGCGTTGAGGTGGTTGCCCTTGGTTCAAATTTGAATCCCGCATTGTCTTTTGGAAAAGAGGGTTTGAAGGGTTGTCATCCTGTGGGTGATAAGGGTTTGAAGGGTTGTCATCCTATGGGTGATGTGGATCCTTCAAATTTTGATTGTGTTCAAAATGCTTCATTGGGGAACCCTATTCCTGGTAAGGATGGTCTGCTAGAGAGCTCCCCAGTGCAAGGGCTTAAGGTGCCAGTTAATTTTGGTGGTTAGTTGAGTGGCCCTTTTGATATGGGTAACTCTAAGATGGAGGTGAAACCTAATGATACTAGCCCCGTGGATATGCAGGGGATTGATGTGGTTAATTGTTCTTAGGATTTTTTTGCTATGGAGAAGGAAGTGAAGAAGAAACGTCTGGAGGCATTAGATGATTTGGAGAATCTTCCATATAAGGAGAGGATAAAGGTGGATGTTGTGGAGGTTTAGGATTCCCCAGCCAAAGAAGAGGATGAAAAAAATAGGTATTGTCATGATGCCCCTATTGACTTGGAGTAGAAGGGCCAGCCTCCAGTTAACTGGGATGAAATTGACATGAATATGTTTTATAGAATGGCCGAAGATGGGATGAGAAATCTGCTTTCCCTGGTTAAGTGGTTATTTTATGATGTTAAGGAGCTCAATCTTCAAATGAAAAATTGGCAGGATGTTTGTGTGGCTATGCTAAGAGGTAACCGAAAGGAGTGGAAAATAAAAGGCAAAGTGAAATCAATGCATATTAAGCTTGATAAGCTACTGGCCGATGCTGATTGTTTGGGGGTTTCTCATGAGGAAATAATTTCCTCTTTGGAAGTTATTGTTAATAAAATGTTAGAGTACAAAGTGGAAAGTCTAGAGGATAAACTGGGAAAGATGTCAGAGGACTTGAAAATGGTGGTCAATATCAACAATAACTCTTTGAAGACCACTGCTATGGGTCTTTCTGTTTTGAATAAGAAAGCGTTGAATTGGATTGGAAAACTACTTGACTTGGGTAATATGGAGGAAAGGATTGAAGAGATTAGTGGCTCTTACCTGGTGGAGAAAGTTAAAGCTTCTACTCCTGTGCTGGAGAAGGATATGCAGGCAGGTCTGTGCCTTAGGACAAGGAGCAAGATGAAAAAAAAGGTTGTTGTTGTTGTTGAGGAGCTGAAGGATATTATCAATATGCATGAGGAGGTCATCAAGGAGAACATGGCCTCGGCTAATTTTTTAGATAATTTGCTGTAGTTGGTGCTTCCTTTTTTGGTTCAGCAGGTTTGCTGATTTTTTTGCTTTTGGGTTTGCTGACGGGTTGCTAATGTTCCATCTTATGTTAGCTTTTTGGTTTTTTGGGCTACTGGGCTTAGTGGTTTAATTTATCTTGTAGCTTGGCATCATTGTAAAGGGTTTTGGGGCCCCTTCAAAACCTATTTTTCCTTACCAAAAACTAATTGAATCTGATTTTCCATTGCACAATTGTTTTTTTATGTGCTTTTTACTTTTTGCATGTGGATTACCCTCAGAAAGAGACTACTTATCTTTTCTTAAATGAAGCCTTTACATTTCCTTTCTACGAAAGGAATTTACTGCTTGACAATAGGTTCATGAACTTCATACAAATTAAGATTGGTGTAAAAGGCCATCCCCACAAATGTTGTTTGGTCTAGAATTATAATGGAAAATAAAAAAGCTTGCTAGGAGAATAAAACAAGTTTTCAATTTTCCAAGTACATCATAATATTACTGAAGCATTTCAAATTTTAGGAACTTTAGATTCATGGATCTCCTTGGAGGTCACCCACCTAATATAAAAATAGTAAATTAGTATGAACCTTTAGTCATAAATTAAAATGCAATATAATATCTCTATGTCTTTCACACATGAATGTTTCATATAACCACATACCTTGTAAATGCTGAAAATCAACTTATGGCATTCCTTAAGTCAATTGTGAGACAAGAATCCCCCCTAATTTCCAATGGCATGATATGCTATCAAACACATTTATGAAAAGGTCATTAGTAATTTTTTCTCACACAACAAAATATCAAAATAATTTTAGTGCTTAATCAATGTTGTCTCATCTATTTTCACCCACTTTCCTCTTAGCGATTTAGTATTTCTACATCATCCACGTCGTCTCTCCATGGCCTCCTCTATGAATAAAAATTCTACCACAGAAGCTTTCACTGCACTACCACTGAGAAGGAAGAAGCAACTTGTGGGACCGCGGTAAAAACTGCTCTACCGCACCGAGCTGATGAAGGAGCCGCGGGACAACAATGGTCACCACACTACTATACATCAATGGTAGAAGACTTGTGGGAGTCACTGTAACACCACCATGAACAGAAGGAAGAATCACATGCCACCATAGAAGCTTTCACCGCACTACCACTGAGAAGGATGAATCACCTTGCAGGACTGTGGTAAAAATTGCTCTACTGCACTGAGCTAATGAAGGAGCCATGGGATAGCGGTGGTCACAACAATGAAAATAGTCACTATACAAAAATGATAGGAACTCAATTAGGCACACTTGGAACCACCTTAGGCACCCCAAACTGATTACATTAATGACCAAAAGTTGGCGCTAAAGTTGGCATTAACTAATGCCGACTACTGAATCAAAATAAAAAATTAAAAAATTTCCCGCATGAAGGAAGAAATTAAATGACAAAAAGGGAAAAAAACCGCACGAAGGAAGAGAGTAGGGCACTACTAGCAACTGATGAGAAATTCAATTTAGTTTGCGACACCATAGGTAAGGTTACAATTTTTTTTCTTGGTTGAATTCATGATTGTTTACTGCTCTTTGTATTGAATTTGAATTTGTGATTGTTTACTACTCTTTGTATTGCATTATAAATTGTAAAACCTTTGAGAAACCAACAAAATTTTTTACCCTACCCATTTGAGATTTGGCTCAAAATATTATAGCACGAAGCCAGGATGCACAGAGGAAGTTCGGTGAGGAGAGTATGCAAGTATTTGAATTTTCTCATAAGATTATATCAAATTTATTAAATGATATTTAATTATTATTTTTGATCGATGATAATATTTTTATTTTATTTAAGATAAATCAAAATATACAAAGCTCGAAATAAAAAATTCTTCCAACACCATCACATCATGTTTGTTAAAACAGAATAAAAACCTACAGATCTAAAATCCCTACCACACCCACCTAAAAACTATCCAACCAACTACTACCCAAACCCCAACTATTTACAGTATCAAAACCAAAAACATGACTTAACCCCTTAATATTATACATCAAAATCTAGCTTAAACACAATAAAATATGCAAAAAATGAGCATTGAGTTTATGCTGAAGTTCTAGAAGCGCTGCCCAAATGCAATGGGCACAATTCCACGAGTGGTTTCACCTTCTTTCTCAAACGCAAACCCTTCTTCTCACACAACTCCTCTCTGGCGATGACTTTGAGTCTCGCTATTATCTCCTTAGTCTCCATTAATTCAACACACAATTTCAAAGCTTTCCACCCCTGTTCTGCACCCTCTCTCCACACGACTTTGGTTCTTCCTTTTGGCCACCTAATGAAAGGGAGACTTATCTCTACTACTTCTGAGTCCACACCTTCCATGCCTTCGCTCACATTAAATCCTTGTCTTGGTATAGCCCATTCTAGGATACTCTCCACGTTCACTAAGAAATCCCTATGCACCAACACTTTCATCACTTTCCTTACAACCTCCACTGACTCTCGTAAGTCCAGTTTGCATTCCATGATCAGAGAGTATATATCCATATTAGTCCAATATTTTTGCTTCAAATCTTCGAAGCCATTACCTAGAATGATTTGCACAGATTGCGCCACCTTCACATCCTTTTACAGGAACAAGCCACACAGTCTCTTCATTGTCACTTTGCCAACAAAAATATCCAATTTCCTCTTCACTTTCAGAGTGAAGTTGGCCTCCATTTCTTCTTTGGTACGTTAGCCACCAGACTACTTCACACCGCCGTCCTAACACTCTCCTTACTCTTGCAAACCAAGAAGCACAGAAGGTAATTCAAGGAAAAAATTCATTACATAGCAAATTTCTGGCCACATCACCATTAATGTCGAACATACATCCAGCGCTGACAACAAAACCTTCATCAATGCTTCATGTCCTTCAATAATTTTAAAAAAAATTCCTCTACTCACTAACACCACCTTGCATTAAATGTAACAGACAAAAATTACTCCAAAGAAACTCCTCTAAAATCCTCAATTATAAATTCATCCACCTCTGCAAATGTTAAAGCCCATTTTGAGAGGGTATCTGCTTCCATATTCCCTATTCTCCTAACATGATTAATATTATAATCCTCAAAAGAGCCAATTCTTCAATAATTTTCCTAATCACACCCTGCAAATGCCAATCATTAATTCCTCATTTTATTATTGCTTGGATGATTATCAAGGAATCACCCTCCACATGAATCCTTATGGCCCCTAACTTCCTGACTAACTTAATGGGCCTAAGAATATTTAAATTTTATTTGTGCATAGTTAAATTGAATTAGTATATGTTTCAGGACAAGGCCTTCAAGGCTAGGCTTGAGAAAATTCGTGCCACGCATCGTAGTGGCCAAAAAGGTTTATAGGCCTTGATCTGTCCATTTGTAAGTTTATTTAATATGTTAAATGATACATTTTTTTTATTTCATTGGAAAAAGTAAATGATTGCATATTAATTAGTTTAACTAGTCCATGTGCCATGTTTTGATAGGGGGAGAAATGTGGCTGCCATCCAAAGCAATTTGAAAAGAATATGTTACAAAACAAAAAGTGGAACGATTTTATAATCTAGATGGAGGACGAGGTATCAATAGTTGAGTTTCAATAACTTAGTTGGATATTGTTGTGTTAATATGTCAATTTTCATCTCTTGTGTTGAGTTTTTTATTGATGTGTAGATGAGTAAATAGAGCTCAAATCTTATGATTACAAGATGACTGTTTATGTGCATGAATAAATAGTAAAAGGATGTAGATGAACTCAATTCATCTGACTTTATGCCTCTTGGCATATTCCTCCTTTGAATCTCTAATATCAAGTGCCCTAGACTCTTTGTAGCTTTACCTTCATTGTCACTGGCCTTTCATTGTCAAACTCGTCTCCTTTTTCCTTATCTACATTTCTAGCTGTAGCTTCTAATTCATCCCATGTTTTACCTTCCTCCTCTTTAGAATCTTCTTCTTCTTCTTTGTCCTCCTCTGACTCTACAAGAGATTCATCTTCCGAATCTTCCTCATTTGATTCTGATTCCTCTTCTACATCAGAGGGTTCATATCCTTGATTTGAGTCTTTTGAATTATCAATCAATCACTAGCTTCCATATCCAAAAATTCCCAACCACCATCTTCACACAAATTTATCCGATCATCAGAATAGTCTTCAAAATTTTCCACCACCAAGTTCATTCTTCTTTCATAATACTTTATATCCATGGAGTTCAACCATTCCTGATGCCATCAAGTGAAGATTGAGGAACGACGAGACATGCGAGTACATCCCGCTTGAAGTCTTTGAAAACAATAGCCATATCAAATTCCTTTGCCCATGTCTTACTCTCTCTCAAGGTTAACACCTCTCAATCTCACTAATAGCCATTACTAAGAAAGGTAATTCCACCAACTCAATACCAAACAATCTCTACCATATAGGAACAATAAAAGTAGAGGCTTTGAAAGCGAACTCCATGAAAACCAAGCTCTAAATGGTATATCAAACTCTAGTTCAAAAATATTTTAGGATGAGGCTGCCCCATAGCCGCCTTACTCACTTGAAAACTCTTGAAACTCCTGACTCTTAACATTCAAAATATAAATGGAATGTCCTTAACACCAAGTAGAGCTATCCAAAAAAGCTAACTAAAAACACAAACATGCTCCTGCACAGAATGGCCTAATGGCTAGTTGTCATAGAAGTCAAACTACCAAAGTAACAACACTGATCGAGTTAACATATATGCATCATTTGCATAAACAATTGAAATGCATAACAAATGTTAATCAATACATTGGATTTTGAAATGCGTTGAAATAATAAAAAAAAACATGTTTTGGGGAAAATATCAACAGTGTGGGGGAAGAAAGCATTAGCCCTAATAAAAGCATTTTTTGTTGTTCTTGATACACCATTTGTAAGTTTTCTTTCGATGACAATACTAAATTTCTATATGTTGTACAACTTAAATGTCCTACATGTTACAAATATGGAATAACAATGCACAAATTTGTATCGAGTCCAAAGGCCAAGGCATTCTGAATAAGGGTAGCCAAACTTGATAAGGATGTAGTCAGTATTACACGTATTGATAATCTAGAATAGTCATGTAAATACAACTGCCTGTGAAAACCATAATCAATCAAATTATGCACATTCAAATCTAAGTTTGAAAGCTTGCATTTCAGTCCATGCATCTAATTCCTTGTTGAAGATTGAGGGTGTCAACAACAAAGCTAGAATATCTCTCCTTAAACCATAGCTAGTTTTAAAGTGCAGTATTTCCAAATTCAAATCCACTCCTCAACTAAGGAAAGGAGGTAGGATTTTCAGGTGCTACCTCAAACAGAGAAGGCCATAGAAAACATTGAAATAGAAGATCCAATAAATGAGATGGCATAGCTGTAGACCATATATAATCATAATTATTGTAATGCACAGATGCTTGTGAAACAAACAAAAGGTGCTTACACATTGGATGAATATATCCTCATCAAAATGACCAGAAAGAAATTTCAAATTTGTTTAAGTAAACTCTGACAGTCAAGAAAAATAGTCATAAAAATTGGAAGTAAACTTTGGCAGACATGTAGGTGAACTTAATTCATCTAACTTTATGCCTCTTGGCAGACATCAGGATCTCCCCTCCTAAAGTTTGGACCACATCCATTACCTCCACATAAAATTGGACATCCTTGGTCTTCTTGGTTCCTAATGCCATGATATGGTTATGCAAATGAAAATGAAGCAAAGTAATCATCTCCTTCTTCACTGGATGGAAGAATGCATGCTTAATGTTTTGATACATGATATCAACTCTCTCTTCTGCTCTCATGGTTGAATTTCGAAATCTAGTATGGTGGGCCTCCAAAGTTCTAGTCATCTTTCTTCCTCTTCCATCAAATGTTGGCCTGATCCATACCGCCCGCAACCTTAATTGGTTTCCTTTTGTTTTTGAAAGTTGAAGTTTCTCCCGAGTCACTCAAGCAGTAGCTCTCTCTTCTTTAGATAATTTCATTGCTAGATCATCTCTGATTTAATCATTTGTACCCACATGTGGTTGATGTGCTTGAATCCTTGCATCTAAAGGAAATTTCCTTAACATAAATATTGCTAGGGAATTTCAATGTTTCCATTGTAGTTGGCATTAAAGCTGATACCTGCAACATTGAAAATTATCCTTATATAAGAATTCCCTCCATCTTGTTGGTTTGTAACACTCTTGATGGTGGCTACATGAAATATGATTATGATTCCTCTTCTACATTAGAGGGAACTAATATATCCTTGTTCCGACTCTTCTGAATTATCAGAATCAGAATCACTAGCTTCCATATTCAAAAATTCCCAACCACCATCTTCAAAAAAATTATCTAGATCATCAGTAATACTATTCAAAATTGGCCGCCAGTTCAAGTTCATTTTTCTTTCATAATACTTATATCCATGGAGTTTCAACCATTCCCTGATGCCATCATGAAGATTGAGGAATGGTGTCAATGTGAAGGCCATCCTAATTTGGAAGCATTTTGGAAACAATAGCCATATCAAATTCCTTTTCCCAAGTCCTACTCTCTCAAGGTTAACAATCTCAATCTCACTAATAACAATTACTAAGAAAGGTAATTCAACCAACTCTACCAAACAGTTTATCATAAGAACAATAAAAGTAGAGGCTTTGAAAGGAACTCCATGAAAACCAAGCTCTCTAAATGGTATATCAAACTATAGTTCAAAATATTTTAGATGAGACTTCTCCCATATAAGCTCTCTTACTCACTTGAAAAATCCTTGAAACTCTCTATTGTTTTTATTTTCCTATCCCTCTCTTGTTGTTCTTCCTCAATTTCCATCGATCATACATTGATCTTCTTGCCTCCTAAAGTTTGGACTACATCCATTACCTCCACATAAAACTAGACATCCTTGGTCTTCTTGGTTCCCACGCCATGATATGGTTATGCAAATGAAAATGAAGCAAAGTAATCATTCCCACTGGCCGAAGAATGCATGCTTAATGTTTTGATACATGATATCAGCTCTTCTACCTCTATGGTTGAATACTATAAGCCATTATGGTGGGCTTCTCCTCCAGAGTTCTAGTCATCTTCTTCCCTTCCACCAAATGTTGGTGTGATCCACAAGTCTGTTAGCCTAATTGGCTTTGTTTTTTTAAAAATGAAGTTTCTCCTAACTCACTAATATTAGTTGTAACTTTTTTGAAATTTTATTATGGTATGTGCACTTTGATATGATGTAATATGATTATGGTTTCATCTCATATGTTTTAATATTAGATATATAGCAGAAAAATAAATTATTGTATGAAATAAATAATAAATTTTCATTTTAAATGTTTTTTTTTTATAGAACACGGGTCTTCTAGAAGATCAAGATGATCCTCAACATGATATAGATCCAAAAAATATTGGTTCTTCTGGTACAGATCACATGGTAGAGGATGATGATGATGCAGATACAAAAGACACCGAGGCCGATGACAATGATGACAACGATGACTACGATGACGATGACGATGATGATCACAATGGTGATGACGATGATGAGACATTTGGTGATAGTAACCAGTGACATTCATGATCATATAGACTACATCATGGATCATTGCTGATATATTGTTATGATGACTCTTTTCATGGCTACTATCATATGTATCATTTTCATGGCCTAGAGTACTATATTGTTGAGTTGTATCATATTGACATGTATCATTTTCACTATATCATTTGGACATGTATCATCTTGACTTGTATCAATTTGAGTTACATAATTTATCAATTTTATTTATATCATTTGTGCATTTATCATTTTCACTTATGTTGACTGTTGGACATGAATCATTTTGACATGTTTTTGATGTACTGGCATATTTGACTTTCACTTGTTTTAGTTATATATGATGATGATCTTATCAGTAACGACTTATCAATTTATATATATTAAAAGTGGTCGATGATTTTTGGATGGATATTTATTAAGTATGTTGATTTTAATTTACTGCTTAGGATGAATGCTGTCAAATTCAATTAAATTATAGATATTTGACTCACTTGTTTTAATTATAGATGATGATCATGTTACAATAATTATATTATTATTTAATCATATGAGTTAAATAATTAAATTACTTTATAATCATGAGTTATTTAAGAGGCACGATATATTTAACTAATTAAATTGAAATAAGAAATATTAAATTAATAAATGGAAGCAAAACAAGAAGCATTTTAAGAAGCAAAAAAGGAAGCAACAATGGAAGCAAAACTAGAAGAAAACCAGAAACAATCTTGGAAGAAAAACTGGAAGCAAAACTGGAAGCAAAACTAGAAGCAAACTTGGAAGCAAACCTGGAAGCAAAACCAGAAGCAAAATTGGAAGCAAACTAGGAAGCAAAACTGGAAGCAAAACCAAGAGCAAAACCAGAAGCAAACCTGGAAGCAAAATCAAAAGCAAAACTAGAAGCAAGACCAGAAGCAAACTTGGAAGCAAAACCAGAAGCAAAACTAGAAGCAAACTAGGAAGCAAAACTGGAAGCAAAACCAAAAGCAAAACCAGAAGCAAACCTGGAAGCAAAATCAAAAGAAAAACTAGGAAGCAAGACTAGAATAAACTTGAAGCAAAACCAGAAGCAAAAATAGAAGTAAAACCAAAGCAAAATTGGAAGCAACCTAAAGCAAACTTGAAGCAAAACCGTAAGAAAAAAAACTGAAGCAAAACTGGAAGCAAAATTGGAAGGAAACTAGAAGCAAACCTGGAAGAAAAATTGGAAGCAAACTTGGAAGAAAAATTGGAAGCAAACTTGGAGGAAAAACTGGAAGCAAAACTGGAAGCAAAACTGGAAGAAAAACTAGAAGCGAAAATGGGAGCAGACATGGAAGCAAAACTAGAAGCCAAATTGGGTGCCAATTTCGACACAATTTCTGACGTTACTTCCTAATGCTATTTTAGGCGCTAACAGAGGCACTATGATTTTTTCAGCGGTAAAGCCGATGCTAAATTTGGTGAAAAAGTCGGCGCAAAATCTGTCTTCCAGTTGACCATGCCTATTTGTGTCAAGTTTAGCGCCAATTAAATTGTTCAATCCATGACTCAAAATACACTAAAATCCGATGCAAAAGTTGGTGCTAATTGCTTGTTGTGCTATTGTGAAGTCGGCCTCCTTTGCCAAGTAGACCACCTTTTGACTTCTCTACTTTCCAAGCTTTAATATTACACAAGATTGCTATCCCTTTAGTTATCAATTTTCCTCAAATATGGTTAACCAACCACCAATTCCATGGGGGATGAATATCTGTCCCTTAGCTTTAGGAGCCCAATTAAATGATTTACCCAAGGGTTCTCATAAGAATTTTCCAAAGTTTAGAGGAGATGGGGAAAATTTCCCCTAAAGAACACATAAATGCCTTCTTTTCTTCTTGTGTGGTGCTCAGTGTGCAACATGAAGATGTGGAAGTTAGATTATTTGTGGAATCTCTCGTAGACATTGCTATAGAATGGTTTTACCATTTACCAAATGCTTCTATTAATAACTAGGATATATTATGAAAACACAATTAATTTTTTTTTTAAAAGTGCAAAAGATTATCTCACTTTAATAGCACAGTTGACTCATATAAAGGAGGCAAATGAACCTATGAGAGAATTTGTGGCTAAGTTTAATAAATTGGAAAATATAATTGAAGCTACTAAGAGACCCTCATATGAGATGCATAAGTTTTTCTTTATTAGCGCACATCATCAAAATATTGGTCTCCTTTTGAAGAGGGAATGCGTGGCCAATTTAGAAGTGACACAAATGTTAACCATCGAATTGGAGAATGAATTTATCACAACAGGTAAATGGAAGAAAGAATTGTCCTCAAATAAGTCACAAGCCTCCACCTCTTCAGATCCCATGATTCAAAGGCTAGCCAATGATATAATTACTTTGAAGAGACAAATGTTGAAAAGCTCTCAACCTTACCAAGACATAGCAAGAAAGGGGAATTTCAACCTATTAACAAAGCTCTCCTCCCCCCTACTCAACAAAGGTTAGAGATTGAAGTGCCCCTAAGAGGAAATAAAAGGAACATGTGTGCTTTCCATCTTACTTCAAACCATGATGGAGCGGAATGCCCTAAAATGAATTAATTTATGCAAATGCCATTATGAAGGAAGTCATTGAAGAAGTTATTGATGAAGATGATCCCTCTAATCAGTATGGAGACTCTACAATTGGATATTTTGAATTTGAACCTGATGATGATGGGAGAGGATATGTCTACATCACTCTGGATGAGCCTACTTGTGCCACCTTGACTCAAAGTCAATAGAATACCAATAAAAAGGGTACCCAAAGTTCTCCTAAAGTCTTAATTAGTAAAGCTAATGCTACTTCTAAAAATGAAAATGCATCTCATACACATCAGATACCAATAGAAGATCCTTCAAGGTCCTCAAATCCCTCATCTATAGAAAATCCTATGGGATTGTTCGATATAGTTGATTTTTGTAATAATTCAAAGGTGAAAATTTCATAGGCATAGTATTTAAGAATGAATCCCAAAGAGTTGGAGAGATTGGTTGAATATGTAAAATATAAACACTTTGAATCTCATGTGGCTCTAGATGAACAAATGATTAATGTTGAGGACTCGACATCTAGTTTAGCCTCAAGCAGTAAGATTCCTATGTCAAATCCTACAGAAGAAAAGCTTAACCCTTTCTATGTTTCTTTATCGTTCTTTATGATCTCTACATGCATTGATCAAAATTAAGAAATCACACTCCACTTGAATCATAGGAATTTTAAAAATAAGTACTAATTTCAAGCCCTGCAAGAGAGCCTGAGCCCCAGCCGCATTATTAGTACCATATGGTAATTTGTATGATTTGGAACATAAAACTATACCTCTATGGTCTCTTATAACCACCCCTACTCCAAAGATACCTAGATTTCCCCTAGAGGCTCCATCTATGTTCAACTTGAAAATACCAGATGGAGGAGGTAACCAAACAATGGAATTTTTGTCCACTTTTTGAACATGTTGATGAAGACTACCTTTGAAAGGCAAAGACAAAAAAGACCAATTGTTCAACATGCTTGAATCCCAATTAGTAAAGAGTGAATTAACTTTCTTTACCTTATTGACATATGCATTTACTATCTTAGAAATATACCTTTCTATTAATAACAACATTTGATCAATAAACAATTTCTCTTTCCTGAAGATACATTTATTTCTTGCCCACCAAAGAGCCCATAACAGAAATGATGGAATTATACGCCAAATACATGAAAGAAAGGAAGACTTATCCAAGTGTGGCCAGCTTGTAAAAAGCTTCCAAACTGTGTTTGGTAAAGCAGTCACCCATTTCACCTTATCAATCACAAACATCCAAAAAATTTGTGCGACTAGACAGTTAAGAAAAAGATGATTAAAGTCTTCCAATTCCTTTTCACAAAGCACACATTTAAAAGGAGTTGCAATTCCTAACTTAGCTAGTTTATCACTAGTAAGAATTTTATTTTGAATTGCTAACCAAGAGAAATAGCCTACTTTTGGTAAAACTTGTGAGTTCCAACAAAAACTATATGCTCTTTGGCCTAAAACTTGAAGAGCTTGTGAAATTGATTTATAGCCTTCTTTAACTATGTAACTACCTATTTTTGATTTTGACCAAATCAGTTTGTCCGGTTTGGATGAAAAATAAACCAATATTTCTTGCAAAATAGATGAAATTTGGAGTTTGTGATTAGCATCTATTGGCTCATTGGAAAAGTCTTTCCACAGAACTTTACCCGTCAAAACATCCACTTGTTGGACATAGTCTTTTACTTTTGTTCCCCAAATTTGGGACATTGGTAAAGCAGAATTTCCAAAATTAAAGTCTATAGCTATATTTTGATAGCCATTCCAAGAGTCATGCCAAAATAAGGCTTGATTACCTTCATTAACTTCCCAAGTTAAATGTGGTAAAATAACCTTTCTGCAAGAAACTAAAAAATTCCACATTGGAGACCCCAAGGACGGATTTGCTACAATTAAAATTCTAGATGGACAATGATTATCCAAATATTTACTCTGTATGAGATAACACCATTTTGTAGATGGTTTTGCATACATTCACCAAACCATTTTGGCACCTAATGCTTGATTTCTTTGTGATAACTTTTGCAAACCTGCTCCTCCTTTCACCTTCTCTAAACACATAGTTTCCAAAGATATCAATGGAATTTTTTTTTTGCTATCTAAATTCCCAGACCACAAAAACTTTCTAATCAATTTTTGAATTTGAAATATGATAGATTTAGGAGCTTTTAAAACTGACATAGAGTAATTGGGAATTGATGAGATCACATATTTTACCAGTAAGATTCTACCTGGTAGAGATAGCCATCTTCCTTTCCATGCCAAAATTCTAGATTGGATAGTTTGAATGATTTTATGCCAATAAGTAGTTTTATTTTGTCCTGTAAAGAAAGGAATCCCAAGATATTTACAAGGTAAAAGACTTGCTGGTATCCAAACAAACTTACTAATCGGTTCTCAATGACAGTTGATGTATTGAAAACATAGATTTTGGATTTTTCTTCATTTAATTTTTGCCTTGCAGATCTTGTATACTTGTCCAATATGATTAATTAATTTCTCTAAAGTCTTCTACATATGATTAAATTTAATTAATTTAATTATATTGTTCATTCAATTTATTCTTCTACCATGATTAAATAAATTGATTTTTATTTAATTATTTCACATTCATATGTCCACTTGATTAATTAAATAAATACACTTTATTTATTAATTATCACTTTTTGAATTTAATTAAGTCTTTTGATTTAATTAAATTTAAATATTTCTTTTCGAATTCTTCTAATTAATTAAATATTTTATTTAATTAATTTCATTTAAAAAGTTTAATTAAATATCTTTATTTAATTAAATATCTTCCATATCTTTTTAAAATCATAATTAAATATTTTATTTAATTATGAAATCTTCCATTATTCTTCAAATCTGGGGTAAATATTATATTTTAAGAAAAATCTCCATGTCACCCATAAATGAATAATTGAAATTAATAATTCATTATTTATCTTCTTCAAAATCTTTCCATAATCTCACAAAAAGATGATTTTTTTACAATTCATCTTTATTATCTTATCTTACCTCTTTTTTAGAAAAGAAAACAAATCTTGCTTTTTGTTTTCTTCTATTTTTCTTCAATCTTGTCCATCTTCAACTGTTCAATCTGCCAGGAATTTGCACAATCATTGATCATATCAGCCAATCAGAAGCTTTTGAAAAACTCTATAAATAGCACTACAAATCCAAGCAATGGTTACAACACACAATAGGCGAATTAGAGATTATTGGCATTCTAGCATTCTAGCATCTTAGCATTGTCATTATTCAATCTTAGTATTTCATAGCATCATCATAATCTTTCATTTTAGCAATCGTGTTTAGCATTAGAATAATCATGTCTTAGCATTACATGCATTTCATATTCAATCTTGTTCTCTAGGATACTGAGTTTGCATCTCTATTATTTTAATATTATGTTTTTGATATAATGTCTTATTGGTGTGTTTGATTCATTTTTTTTTACATATTTAATACGCATTAAAAATTGACCACACTTTTCTGGCACCCACTGTGGGGCCCTTGCCCCATTTTTAACATTTATTTGCAGGTTTTCTGATAGGATTTTGTGATCTGGAATTCGGATTTTTGGCAAAAAAATTTGTTTTAACGCATATGAGGATTTCTGAAGTGCATACGCAGCTTTCTATTTAGCGCGTCCATGATTTATTTCAGCACTCTTGCAAGTACTTCCCCGCATCCAAGAACTATTTTGGTGTATTTAAGGAACAAAATGGTGCATCTACGGGACAGAATGGCGCATACACTCAGCTCAGTTTATTAAATATTTTTGAAAAACAAAAAAAATAAAAATTTAGTTGCATTTTATTTTAGTGCATTTAGGATTTTTTGTAGTGCATTTGAGACTTTCTATAGCGCATATAGGATCTGTTTTAGTGCATTAACTTGTTATTGTTGCGCATATAGGTGATCTTTCAATGCATGTAGGTTGTAACTAAACAGGTTTCTGAGTCTGACGCCTTCCATAGACAAAACCTCTTCTGGCTTAAAAAGAACCAATCTAGGATAGTCACAACTAGTTTTAAAAAGAAGCAACCCTAGGATAGACATGGATTTAAAATGAAGAAACCTAGGATAGTCACCACACTGATTTTGTGGTTAAAATGAGTCCCATGCTTTTTGTGAAGCAATATCTTCACATAGTTTAGATCATTGTGATTTGGGTTTTTAAAAAAAAGTGTCTATTATGTTTGTGGCAATAGGTCTATGCTCTCCCCTTAACTGGGTGACCAAAATACCAGACTTTCCTTTTACATTCATGTAATTTTACTGCTTTATTACATCTTGTAGAGGGCTTGCTCTTGTGGGAAAAAGTAATCACCCAAGAGGAACGACTCAAGTGGGTTCAAGCCAAAGCCAGGCTATTTCGCCCCACTATAAAATTTAAAGCAAATCAAGGGAAACCCTCTTTTGCTAGTAGTGTGTAAGATAACCATCCCCAAAGCCTTTGTTCTAAAGGTTGGGAGGTCTCCTGAGGGAGTTTATTATTTCCGCACTGAACAGAAACCCTTACTACGAACCTAGTGTAGTAGCCAACCGAAGTAAGTTTCCGAACATCATAATAATCACAATGCAAGGGGAGGGAAGAATCTGCCCCCAAGATACTCACCATATAACTTCCAAGGACCATTTTCTCAGGGGATCCGGTATCCACTTCTATCACTTTGAGTATGTACCTGGAAAAGACAAAAACACGAGCGCCCCTTTGGGGGTGACACGGCTGTGTGAGTCGACGTAGTTCTAAGATGTGGGTTGTTGATTATTATGATGACCTACTTGACTAAGAGTGATTCTGCTTGAACTATTTGTCATGCGTAAAACCTATGAAAACACTTTTTGAAAAATATTTTTGAAACATACACTTGATGTTTAGTATAGGACTTAAAAACAACTATTTTCAGAGTGTTTGTTGTGTTTTCAATCACACTAATTTAGATAAAAGATCATCTAAAATGAACATGTCAAATTTTAGCTGAAACTGCTCACAAACTGTTTGAAAAGTTACCTTGAAAAAAACTATTTTAGTGCATATAGGGTATATTCTAGTGCATTCACTGGTTAATTCAATGCTTTTAGGGTTTGTTTTAGCACATTAAGTCTTTTGGCACATACACTGGCTATTCTAAAAACAAACTTTTCGGTCATTGTCACAACATTTTACATAGTAGCACATATGGAACATATTGTAGTGCATTTGACCATTTCTTTGGCGCATATCCCTGTTTCTAAAGCGCATATAGGGGACAGAATAGCGCATCTGTCACTTTTCCCAAATCATTGTTTTTGATAGATCTGAGTTCATAGCATTCTTAGTCCAGTAACGTATCAACATTTTCTCTCATGCTTAGGGAGTGGAAATCTACCAAGTTTGTCAAAAATTCAGTTGTCAATAGAATCAAGAAACCCAAGAAACCTCTAGGTTACAAGAAAACCTTACAACGAAGGAAGTTTTTATACAAGAGTCGAAACCTCTTGCTCCATTATCACAAATTTCTCCATATCTATACCAAGATTTTGTCAGGGGATTTACTGATGAATGCACTGTAGACCCTCTAGATTCACGAACCTATTTTCAAAGAAGAGCCCTCTCACAACGACACAATCACAATCAGCCTCTTGATTTCAACTATATACCACAACCTTCTATCGAATATTCGACACATCCTAGTCAAATACTTTAGTAAGTTGAAATAGGCTATTTGATATACCGATCATTCTTTGAAAACAAGTATCAAATCTTACAAGTGCACCTTTCATCACAAACTTCTAAATTCTGGGTTCAACTTCTCCCAACAAGATTCTGACATCCTTCATCATTGGAAGCCACAACCACGAATTAGGAACATAGTTTTGATCATATCATAATATTTTCAATCTTATTAGATTCAAACATCATCATTGGTTGCACTCATCAAACTATGATCTAAGTTTAGAAGAACATCTTGAAATCATATGCTTGTTTTTACAAGATCACAATACAATAAACTGAAGGAAGATATTCGACAAGAAGATCATACCACAAGAACTCAAGAAAAAGGTAAAAATAGTGATCCTCTTTATAGTGTGAGTCAAAATCCCCTTTTTGAAGACAACATGGCCAAAGGAGAAAAGAATCTGTTTACTTCCGATAGAGATCTAAGAAAAACCCTTGAGGATAGTGATGATGAACAACAAGAAGAGCGTCACCTTAGAGAAGCCGAACAAGATCCTAAATTTCTAAGAACAGTAGAAAAGATCTTAGCACATGACAAACAAAAGTATTTCCTATATCTGGCTGACAAAGGAGCTAAATTGCCTCATGATTTTGATACTGAGAACATAAAGAGTAATCCTAATGAAACACCCTTATCTAATCTTAGTGCCTTGACTCAACAAGTTAAAACACTACAAGGAAAAATTAAAGATCTACAATGGGGAACCACAACAAAGACATACACTCTTGATGATATATGTCCATATCCCTTTGAACGACGTCTCAACAAGATTCCATTTCCTAAACATTGTGAAATCCCAAAGTTTGATCGTTATATCAGGAAATCGGATCTAATTGAGCATATTAGGGACTTTTGAAACATGACTCTAGAGTTTGTTCATGAGGATACATACTTAATGTGCTTGTTTCCTAGAAGTCTTGGAGGCCAATCTATGGAATGGTTATCAAAAATCACACCGCGTATCAAAACATTTGAGGAATTAATCAACGATTTCATATCACAATATTCCTATAACATACAACACCAAATAACCATGATTGATCTATGCAAGGCTAAACAAAAATCTAGTGAACCATTCATCACATTTCTTCAAAGATGGAGAAGATTGTTCACTAGATATCCACGTCATGTTCTTGAAAAGGAAAAGATCACTACATTCATAAACATCTTGGATCAAGAGATGAGTTATCGTCTAAATCTTCATTGTCCTCCCTCTTTTTAGAAAATGATTGAAAATGCAATCACAATTGCAAGTGCATTAGTCCAGAGGGGAATAATCAAACTTGATAGAGACAATCCTAGCTCCTCAAATCACCACAATGACAAATATAAGTTTTGGACTCACAACAAAAATGTGGTGAATGATGGTGTTGTAGATGCACATCATGTCTCACCTAAGCCAGTTGTTCTTAGTGTTACTTGCAACAACAACTATAACAATGTCAACTCAGTTACAAATCAGGGAAATGATCCTCCTCCGAGGAATAACCAAAATCCAACTTTTGCTCCAAATCAAGGTAATACCAACAATCAAGGGTATCATGGAAACAACAATAACAATTCCTTATGGAATACATCAAACACAACTCCACAACGATTTTCATTTTTCTCCAACATAAAAACTTTTACTTTGTTGGGGCAATCTTTGGAATCTACCCTTAAATACTTGATGGCAAAGAACATAATTACCCTACCGCCTCAACATAACTTTGAACCTAGTGTGAAGCCGCCATCATGGAATGATGCATACTATTGTGATTATCATTGATGTAAGGGCCACCGAATGAATAATTGTCAAGCCTTGAAGAATGTAATCCAAGACTTGATAGACAATGACAAAATTAAGGTAGAAGGACACCAACAATCGAACGAAGACCACCAAGCATTTTGAAACCCTTTGCCCAACTATCAAAAGGGTGAGTCTTCTGGGAAAAATGTGAATCATATCGATGAGCATATAATCAATCATATCTACACTGATGACGAGTGGGTTAATGTTATAAAAGTCAAAGAGAAAACAGAATATGGAGAAGTTAACGTAACAACAAAGGCACAAGCTAAAGTTGTCTTCAAAGGTGCTCCTTCAAAATCCATTGTGCCCCCCACCTCAACATCAATATGATCTAATCAATCAACTTGGAAAAACTTCTGCTCAGATCTCTATTTTAGAACTTCTGAAGATTTCTCTAGCACATAAGAAAATTTTAGACAAAGCCCTCATTGAAATAACTGTATCTAATGATCTGGATGTGGATCAATTTCAAGCCATGGTGGGACACTTGTCCTCACCCACATGCCTTTCATTCTCCAAAAAAGATGATGTTTCCATGACACATCCTCATAATTCATCATTATACTTAGAAGTCATTATACACAAGTTTCGTGTCAGACTGGTTCTAATAGATGGAGGTGCTGGTTTGAACATATGTACCATGAAGCTGGTTAAGGCTTTAGGATTTTTTGAGGACTCCATTGGTCCTAGAAGAAAGATTACTATTAAAGCCTATGATGATGAGGAAAGAGCGTCCAAAGGTTTAATCATGCTACCAGTCAGAGTGGGACATGTTATCAAAAATACTTTCTGTCAAGTATTAGATCGTGATCTTGCATACAACATCTTGTTGGGTCATCCTTGGATCCACGAAATGCAAGTTGTCCTATCCACATATCATCAATGTCTTAAGTTTCCTTATGACAGACAAGAGATCACAATAACAGCTGACAATTCAAAAATTCAAACTTGTGCCAACATCAAAGCTATTCAAGATACTTTGGTTCCCAATAATCGAGAAGCTCCTACTAATACTTCTCTCAAAGTTGATACGCAAATTAGTCAGTTAACCAAAAGCTTTGACAAGCAATTACGGTTCAAGGACAAGGGAGTAGGGGAATACTCTCTCTGTCTTTCCAATATGCCTACATTGCCTCAATCACATGGGCAACCTTCTATCACACAACAACAGATATTTGTAGCATCAACATCAACGCAACCACCAACAGGGCCAAATACAAAGTTTAATGGACGTTTTATCAAAGAAAAATTCCCCATGGATGATCCTGAGGATAGAGATATTCTAAGTTGGCTCTATAAATATGAAGATGAAACAATTCTCAATATCAAGTTACCAAATGATAAATATGGTAAGGGATATTCAATCATGCAAAAGATGGGCTCTGATGGTAATGGTCCTATCAGAAAGATAAAAGAAGGAGTAGTTGAGCCTATTGACCCTCTAGGACTTGCTGCAGAAGATAAAACATGACTAGGCTATGAAACTAGCTTGAAAGAAACAACATCCAAAAAATTGAATGATACTGTACTCACATTGCAAGAAAGTTATGATTCAAGGGAAGCATGCTTGACAACAATTCAAAATTTCATCGATAATAACTCTGACATAGACTCTGGAGAATACAAATGGGATACCATCCATAGTGATGAATTATGGAGGGACAAACAGGTTGATGTGATACTCAAGTATACGCATACTCTAATCAAAGGAGAAGGTTCAGGGACCCAACCACAAGAATCTGAACTATAAGGAAACTATGATTCTAGTGATACTGAGTCAAATTTAAACGAACAAGACTATCACGAAAACAATACCATCATTGACCTACCTCATTCCTCGGATCCTACAGAAACCTTAGTTATGGCCATGACCGGAGCCGATTTCTCACAGCTTAATGACCTGCTACCACTAATACATCCCGATCTCATTGATTGGGATCTATCTAAACCTCTTGATATACCTATGTTTCCAACTGATGAATCTATTGTAAAATTCCTTTCCACAGATGATGTAAATGATTGTTCCACTAGCGATTTTTGCCATAAGATCCTTAGTCAGGAGAGTGTCAAGTTTCCTAGCTGCAAAAATAAAAATAAAAAAGAAAGATCTAATGGTGAAAACCAGAATCTGGCAGTATTAGATCAAACAAAAGATAAAACAAAGAGCGTATCAGATGGTGAAAACCTTTTTAAGGCACCAGATGATGGGATGCTTGACACTCTCTTAGAGCACTATCATGAGTGATCGCCTATCTTGATTGAGCCTACAAAATTAGTTAATCTTGAAACTACAGAGAAACCGAGGATTCTACAGTTAGCTGCATCAATGACAGATAAAGAAGTACCTGAGTTCATGGAATTTCTTAGAGAAAATCAAGTCAACTTTTCTTGGTCTTATGCAGACATGCCAAGTCTTGATCCTAATCTTATAATGCATCACTTGTCCATTAAATGAGGAGTAAAACCTGTGAAACAAAAACTTAGAAAGATGCATCCTCATGTGGCACTACTAGTTAAAGAAGAACTTAAGAAACTCCTCGATGTGGGATTTATAAGATCAATTGACTATGCAGAATGGATCTCCAACATAGTTCCTATATCCAAGCTTGACAAAAGTGTTAGAGTATGCATAGATTTCAGAGATCTTAATAAGGCATGTCCTAAGGATGACTTCCCTCTTCCAAGCATTGATACTACAGTTGATTTGACGGTTGGCCATTCCATGTATTCACTAATGGATGGATTTTCTAGTTATAACCAAATCAATATTGCACCCGAAGACCAGGACAAAACAACTTTCACATGTCCCTGGGGGACTTACTGTTGGAACATCATGCCATTCGGTTTAAATAATGTTGGGGAAACATATCAAAGAGCTATGACTAAAATTTTTCATGACATGATGCACACATTCATGGAAGATTATGTCGATGAAATACTGACAAAATCATACACAAGAGAAGGACATCTCAAGATATTATCCAAAATATTTGCAAGGTTGGAAAAGTTCAAAGTTCACCTCAACCCTAAGAAAGGTGTTTTTGGAGTCACATCTAGAAAACTCTTGGGATACATAGTTTCAGCAAAAGGAATTGAAGTAGATCCTGCCAAGGTACAAGAAATCATGGAAATTCCTCCACCAAGGAATATCAGTCAGTTGAGATCACTACAGGGATGACTCCAATGTATATGAAGATTCATTGCACAACTAGCAGATAAATGTCTACCTTTCACACATCTACTACATAAGAATGTTCCTTTCAAATGGGATGATAAGTGTGAAATGGCCTTTCAACAAATCAAGCAGTACTTAATGAACCCGCCAATTCTGGTACCACCAAATATGGAAAAACCACTCATCTTATACATTGTTGCAACAGAGACATCTTTGAGTGCGTTGTTAGCACAAGAAGACTCTATAGGAAAAGAACATGCAATCTATTATATCAGTTGAACATTAACAGGTCATGAACTCAACTACACTTTCATCGAGAAGGCTTGCCTAGCAGTGGTCTTTTCTTCACAAATTTTTTGACACTACATGTTAACTCATACAATCAATCTTGTTGCAAAGATTGATCCACTCAAATATCTGTTAAGCAAGGCCACATTGACAGGAAGGTTAGCAAAATGGGTCATGATCTTAAACGAGTTCGATATCCATTATATTGATCACAAAACAATCAAAGGACAAGTTATTGCTGACCAACTGGCTGAAGCACCCCTACAAGCAGAGCATCCCATCCACATTGAATTTCCAGATGCTGATTTCTTCACAACAGAATCAAAGCAACCTTGGTCATTATATTTTGATGGCTCATTTACTCAACATGGATCAGGGGCAGGCATACTCTTTGTCACCCCTCAAGAAAATACCATTCCTTGGTCATATCGGCTAATGTTTCCATGCACTAATAACATAGCTAAATATGAAGCTTTAATCACTGGACTCAAAATAGCATTGGAATGGAGAATCACAGAACTACAAGTCTACAATGACTCACAGTTAGTCATTAATCAGACCAAAGATGACAAATTGTTGCCATATAAGAAAATGGTTGATGATTTCAAGAAATACTTTGTAGACATCAAGTTCATACAAATTCAAAGGCTTGATAACAAGGCAGCTAACGCTATGGCCACAAATTGTTACAACTCCCAGAAACTCAGGCTCGCTACAAATTTTTGGTGGAACAATCATTTACGCTTGCCTATGACACACCTGAAAGCCAAATCATTTTCCACTTAGTAGGATCTGATTCACCTTGGTATGGAAAAATCTATACCTACCTAAAAGACAACATCTTACCACTTGACTTATCCTGTAACCAAAAGCACAACTTTATCCGCCAATCCTCTCACTATACCCTTATTGTTGACACTCTCTATCATCATGGTCTTGATGGTACTTTACTTCGATGTCTTGAACGTGATGAATCCAATAAGGCTTTACAAGAATTTCATGGTGGCATTTGTGGTACTCATTCAAGTGGACTAACCTTATCCAAGAAACTGATTAGAGTGGGTTACTATTGGCCTACAATGGAGAGGGAATCATTTACTTTTGTAATGAAGTGCTCTAAATGTCAGATACATGTAAATCTCATTCATGCACCAGCACAAGAACTACAATCGTTCGTACCAACCTGGCCATTCTCTCAATGGGGGTTGGATTTAGTTGGAAAGATTCATCCTTCATCCTTGAATGGACACAAGTTCATCATCACAGTGACAAAGTATTTTACCAAGTGGATTGAGGTAATCCCTCTCACTAAGGTCACTAGCAAACAAATCTGATCATTCATACTCAACTATCTCATTTTTTGGTATGGCATTCCCAACTCCATCATCACAGATAATGGATGACCATTCAAGAATCAAGTTGTTGACGAACTTTGTGAGAGATTCCATATTCAACACAGATACTCAACACCTTATTATCCACAAGGGAATGGCCAAGCAGAGGCCTCAAATAAAACAATATTGAAAATTTTGAAGAAGACTGTGAATGATGCAGGGAAAGATCGGTGCGTTCAACTTAATCCCGCATTATGGGCCTACCAAACTAGTATCCAAATGCCAACAGGATCAACACCATTTTCTCTTGTCTATTGAGCAAAAGCCATTTTTCCACTAAAATTTGAGATCCCATCACTTAAAGTATCACTGAAAGGTCTCATAAAAAATGATGAATACAGAGTTTCCCGACTGCAAGAACTGGAACTTCTTGATGAAAAGAGACAATGAACAGTTGATCATTTGAAAGCATATCAACAAATGATGTCTTGTAGCTATAATCACAGAGTCAAACTGCATACCTTTCAATTTGGTGATCTTTTTCTAAAAGAGAACCCACATAATCAGCAAGACAGAGGGAAGAAACGGAAGTTTGAACCTAATTGGCTTGGTTCGTATGTGGTCATAGCAAGATATGGTTTAGAGCACATGTTGTCAATGCCGTATGGGGACCTATTTGACCTAACCTATCAACAACATGCACTCCTCGAAAGTATTATGTCCAAGCAAATATCATCATCCACAAAAATCCTAAAGAAATACAAAACATCAAAAAGTCCCTCAAGAAATACAAAACATCAAAAGTCCTTAAGAAATACAAAACATCAAAAAGTCCTCAAGAAATACAAAACATCAGAAAAAGTCCTGAAGAAATACAAAAACATTAGAAAAAGTCTTGAAAGAAATCACAAAAACAACATAAAACGTCCTGAAGAAATACAAAAACAGCAGAAAAAGTCCTAAAAAAATGGTTACCCTAGTGAAAACCTGGCAAACAGGCATCTTGGTAGTGACAAAAAAAAAAATCAATCAGAAAAATGCAATAAAAACAAATAGTGAAAATCTGGCAAACAGACGCTATTTGTAGCTCTCCATCTATTAGTTCATGTTCTACACTTGGATTCTCATCCTTCATTTCATGCATCTTTCCATCATCTTAGGGTTGTACCAGCATCATGTTGCCATCATTTACCTAGAGCGATAACGTCTTACCATAGCTTGAATATTGTACATATCCATTTCAGTAAGTTGTATCAAATACTGGGGGCAAACGTTGACATACTCAGGGGAAATCAACTTTCAGGTTTTACCAAAATAGCTAGACAATAACATCAAATCCAACCATGCGAACAAACAATCAAATCCTATGAACAGCTATCCAATCATTGATCCATATCACAATAGTTTTTAGCAAATACCATATCATGACTCATATCTGGATGATCTAAAATTTGAATAATAATTGGAATATCAGTGTTACATTTTGAACAATGTTTGTTTGATTTTTCGATATCATCTCTCTAGAGCACACTTGATGATGTACTGAACTAGAGTGGCAAGGAAAGAGGATGATTTTTATTTGTCTGTTGTCTTGAGGTTAACTATCGATTTGGTGCAAATATGTCGTGAAACATGATTTCCAAAGCATATCATTGATGACAATTCCACATTTGCATCAGAAAGTGGTTAGTCTTTGTCTGTTTATGCAAGAAATGCTTAGGTCATCTCGGTTCAATTATACCTCAATGCTTGTGTTCGCTTGCTATATCAAAAATCATGAAAGTTGTACTCAGGTCATCATTGGTGCTAATCTCCCCTCTAATGCTTGTACATACTTCCAACATTTTATAAGGCTCTATGATGATTCAAGAAAGCTACCCGAAGGCTCAACAAACAGTTGGTTTTATTTAGTTGCATTTCATTTAGATCAATGTATATATCTACATACTGTATTCACATTAGAGTTTTTAAAAGCTGAATAGATAAATCAACGGTTGTCATGTCTCTTTGGACTATTTGTGGAGGACATTTGGCATTTGTTTCATCCTCATTTCATTATCATTTCATCTAGGTCTTGTCCATATCATATAGTTTAACATTCATCATTTAGATCCTTTCTCATTTATTTATCCTTCATGATGCATTATCATTTCATATTTCATATCATTTCATTGCATATAATGGGTCATTCTCATTTTTATTGTCTTTATTTCATTCTCATATCATTTTTTGATCCTTTGTCATTTCATATCATTCACTTATTCATTAACCATTTTCATAGCACTTTCATTATTATCTTATCCATCATTTTTGGTATCCATGTCATTTTCATTTTGCATAGTTGTATCTTCATTTCATTTTCATCTTATTGTTACATTTTCATATCATTACATTTTACATATTCTACCATTTCATTACATTTCATCATATAATTTCATCATCTCATTTCACAAGTTCATATCATTGCATTTCATTATATCATATCATTTCATTTCATAAACTCATTTTAATTGGATTTCATTTTATTTTGTCATCCCATCTCGTTACATTTTTTATCATATCATTATTTAATCATTTTCATATTCATTATATCATTTTATTATCATTATCATTTTCATGTCCTTATTCTTCATACCATTATCATTTATCATTTATCATCATATTATATCATTTCTTTTCCTCATTTCATTTCATACTTTATTGTACCACTACATTTCATAATTACGTTTCATTTCATTTTATCATCTCATCTCATTTCATAATTTATCATATTACATTACATTTTCATTTTATCCTCCCATCTCATTTCATTTCATTTCATCACATTTCATCATTACATTTCATTACCCTTTCACATCATTTATCATTCACATCTTTTCTCATTTTCGATATCATTTTATTTATCATTTTTCATACAACATTTGATTCATATAACTTCATATCATTTCCTCATTCATTTTCATCCTACGAATTCATGATGCAGTTCATAAACACAACATCACATCATCATCATTTATGGCATTTGAAAAATTAAAACACAAAAATATTTCATACAAAACATTACATTTCCACATCATTAGCAAACCATACATCATTTCAACACATGGCATTTTTATCATTATCATCCACCTACATGATATCATTAGTACACATCATATTTCATCATCATCCTATCATCATCAAATCATCCTGCAAATCATGTTAGTCAATACATCATCAAAAATACATATCAATATCCATATCACAGAACAAGCAAATAAATGCATAACCATATCAAGCCATCATATCAAAAATACAACACATCATCAAAACTCATTGCCGTTGTGTATCATCACTCATCAAAATACATACAGAATGTCCAAAATTCCAATGAAACTGAAAAGTCTAGGCAAATATATGAGATATGATCAAAATCAGTATACATGCTCCAAGAATATGATATACATCAAATAATCTTGTACCCATCAATCAAGGCTGGCTGGTGGAACCCCCTGATGGAGCTGGTCTCAAGGATGATGGCCTGCCACTAGTCCCTGCATCTGGATCCTGTTGAGGCCCGGTAACCCCCAGACTTTGTGTAGCTTTCTGTGTCGTGCTCCTGGTCCTACTGTGGGACAGTGGGAAAGGCTCCCTACGCTCAGGTGGACACAACTCCTCATATTGGACTCAATAGTACTCAGCCTCTCTGGCCATCCCAAATCCCTCTGCAATGGCCTCTCACAACGACACACTATCCATAGTGCCCATAAGTCTCTGTGCCACACCCTCGGCCTCTACCACACTTCGTCTAAATGCCTCCCTCTCTACAATCAACTGGGCTACCTGTGGGTCTGGGGTAGGAGGATGTGCCTGTGCCTATGCTAGTTGTGCCTATAACTGCACTGCCATACTCTGTGTCTGAGCCAACTGGCTCTGTAACTGTGCATATTGTCCCTGTAGTGTATGTACCTAGGCCTGCAGAGTATCTATATGTCCCTGTTGTGATGTGGAGGCAACCTTGATCACTATCCGCCACCCAATCCCAATCCTCGGCCTTCGCATGATCTGAACACCGCCCAAAATTTCTGGCCTCGGTCTCACTGGCACCTGCCCCTCATCTTCGTCATCATCTCCATCACTCCCATCTAAGCTCTCCTCCTCTCCACTCTCCTCATCCTCTCCCCCAACCACTACCTACTCACCACCTGCTACATCCTCCTGTCTCCCTACCCCTGGCTGCGGTACCACCAAAATGGGTGTCGGCTCATTAGGACATGTAAACCGTGGAAATGGATGTGTATGATAATAAACAGAATACTCATCGAACATACCAGCATCAACAATATCCCACCTATCATCCCATGCCTCAGGTGCTAAAGAAGTATACTTTGTGTATGCTATCTGGTATGAAATACCAGGCCCCCATCCCACCTCATCCTTGCTTTGTGCATAGTGAGAAACACCCTGAGGCATCCCCTGAGTAAATCTAAACTGTCACTGCACCCACAATGCCAAGAATCTCTCTATGATGAATGGGGTCCTCCCTATAAAAAATTGGGGTATACCTACAAACGGCATCTCTAAATGATTTGTATCTCATGGCTCGCAATCTATGTATGGCCGCCATATCACTGCATCCATATCATCAAGGCACCGTCTCCAGTAATCCAACTTGCCTAGCTTAGGCTAGACAAGGAACATAGAATACACATACACATATGGTCTGCCTGGTGGCCTCACTCTGGGACACGTTGGTCTCATCACAATAATATGCTCCCATGCCCAGATCAAGAGTAGTGTAACACCACATGACAAACTCGATGAACCTCTATAAACCACCTGATGTAGGTCATGATATAAGTGAGCCAACATGCAGCTCCCCTAGGCGTATCTCTATGGCTATACCAACATCTTCTCAAGGATCCTCCCCCATCCCACTAATAGTCCCTTTGACCGGTGATCAAGACAAAGGAGACCTCCAATAAATGCACCCAACACTACATGTAAGGCTAGAAATCCCCTGAAATCTGCCCATGGCACCCAATACCTTGCTATATCTACATCACCATATACTCTCCTCAATGCATCTATCCCACCTAGCTCCTTATGATCATAGAACACAAGGGTACCTACCACTGGAATACCCAATATCCTGTAAACATCCTCACGAGTCACAGTCACCTCACTCGTTGGAAAATGAAAGTTGTTATGCTCCAAATGCCACCTCTCTGATAGCGTGGTCAATAGTCCCCTATTGACCTGAATTCGAGGCATGGACAACAAAGATCCCAATCCACATACCCCTATCAACGCTATATCATTTGGTGTCAGTTCTGGTATCCTATCCCACCCCGCTAAGTGACACTCCCTAATCTGGAGGTTTTTGAAAACCTCCTATTTTCGGTTATCACAAGGACAATCAATCAACATCATATCAATGATTCAATCTCAATCAAGAAAATCAGTCTGACTCGTGTCTATCTATCAATGACCCATATCAGTAACTCATATCAGTGGACCCATATCAGTGACCCATATCAAGTGTTCTATCTAGGTGACTCATATCACACAATCAAAACTCAATCTATCTATCTGAATACCACATCAATCTGCTCTATCAACAATTCCTATTTATTTTTTCAGGAAAGAAAATTTCTCAAACAATCAAAACATCATCCTATTTGTATTTTTGGCACAAATGCAAATATGTGTTCAATCAATCATCTACTATTTGTTTTCTATCGCAGAAAGAAAATTTATCAAAAGTCATATCAATCATCTACTCTTTATTTTTCGTTCAGGGGAGACAAAGTTATCAGCTATCTACTCTTTCATTTCTATTTTCAGAAAAATAGTTATCAACTCTTTATCAGATTTTCTATCCATATCAACATGATGACACACCCATTTTTATATCTATTGACCAAAGAAGCAATAAAAACATCATCATTTTTATCAAACAGACACATTTCCTAAAAGTGCTAACCTGCGGCCTCTATGTGCTAAAACCTTGTATGCGCTAAAATTTCTCCCAGATGCACTCAAACTCAGATGCGCCATTATGTGCCCTAGATGTGCTAAATCATTTCCTCTATGCGCTATTCCCCTAAAAGCACTAAAACTTTAATCGAAAGCATTGTTTTACTCACTGAATACACGCCAACCCTACAAGCGCTTAACTGTTTTCTAAAAGTGCTAATTTTTTTTCTAGATGCGCCAAACTACCAATTTTCCTACGAAATCCTATAAGTGCTACACTATCTATCAGATGTGCTAAACTAGTTTTTATAGAAAATTCAAATTTGCATCCTATATGCGCTAAAACCAATTTTGAAAGCACTAAAATGCCTACTCTAAGCGCTAAACGACCCGTAACAATCTAAATCTGCAGAAAAACACATGAAAAATCAGTTCAAACCAAAAAAAATCAAAGCAAACGGGGTTGGATCGACTCACCGGTGGTCCATAGGCAGCTGGTCTTTGGTATCGGCGGGCCCACTCGAATCTGTGTCTATGGTACAGAATCTCCATCTTGCCAGGTCACTAGCAGAGCACAAGGTTTCTCAAAGTCAAAAGGTGAAAATGACTTGCCCTTTTCTTACCTTTTACCTTTTAAAGGTCAAACAAAGGTGAGTTTTGGTGGCATGTTATATTCTTTTTATCTTTTTATCTAACTTTGACCTTATTTTCGCACTGGGGCATCCTTATACATCATTTTTCGTGAGCTAAATCACTGAGTTCACATCACAATCAAAATCTCATCATCACATCAATTTTTTCAAACATTCTCAACAACTCATATCGTCATTAGTGATTTATCTCCCGAGGGGGCATCATTAATACCAGTAGCATCTTTCAATCAAAAACATATCAGAACTAGATCAAAGGCATATCAGTTAAAAAAAAAAATTGATGAAGGGGCAAAAATCAAACACAACAAATTTTGAAAGCAGAATATTTTCTTTGAAGCAATGCGTTTCATACATCACTTCAAAGAGGGGAAAAATGTATATGCATAAAATTGGTCATGTTTGATTAATCCTGACATTTAATTAAATATTTATTATTTAATTAATTTCTCTTAAAGTCTTCTACATATGATTAAATTTAATTAATTTAATGATATTGTTCATTCAATTTATTCTTCTATCATGATTAAATAAATCAATTTTTGTCTAATTATTTCACATTCATATGTCCACTTGATTAATTAAATAAATAAACTTTATTTATTTTAATTAATTATCACTTTTTGAATTTAATTAAGTCTTTTTTATTTAATTAAGTTTAAATATTTCTTTTCAAATCTTTCTTCTAATTAATTAAATATCTTATTTAATTAATTTACATGCCATTTCTTAAAAAAATTAATTAAATATCTTTATTTAATTAAATATCTTCCATATCTTTTCAAAATGATAATTAAATATTTTATTTAATTATGAAATCTTCCATTATTCTTCAAATCTGGGGTAAATATTCTATTTTAAGAAAAATCTCCATGTCACCCATAAATGAATAATTGAATTTAATAATTCATTATTTATCTTCTTCAAAATCTTTCCATAATCTCACAAAAAGATGAATTTTTACAATTCATCTTTATCATCTTATCTTACCTCTTTTACAGAAAAGAAAACAAATCTTGCTTTATGTTTTCTTCTATTTTTCTTTAGACTTATCCATCTTCAACCGTTCGATCTGTCAGGAATTTTCACAATCATTGATCATATCGGCCAATCAGAGGCTTTCAAAAAACTCTATAAATAACACTGCAAATCCAAGCAATGGGGACAGCACACAACAGATGAATTAGAGATTAATTGCATTCTAGCATTATCATTATAGCTTTATTATTCATAGCATTATCATAATCTTTCATTTTAGCAATCATGTTTAGCATTAGAATAATCATGTCTTAGCATTACATGCATTTCATATTCAATCTCGTTCTCTAGGAAGACTATTCGTTGAGCCTAGCACACAATTTGAGAGCCAGCTGGAATCAATGAAAACACTGGAGATAGAGGACGATAGGACGACATCGATAACAGGATACTGAGTTTCCATCTCTATTGCTTTAATATTCTATTTTTGATATAATGTCTTATTGTTGTGTTTGATTCATTTGTTTTTATATATTTAACACGCATAAAATCGATCACACAACATGTTCAGATCTGGGTTCCCTATACAACTTGACCTCTTTTCCATTTACTAGTATTGTTGCATATGATAATTCTAATTGGACATTTCCCTCGACTGCAACAGTCCATTGTCTTGATAACAACACACCATAATATGGAGGGGTGTCCACTACAGTGATATAAGTTTTCTAAGTAGCTTCAGGGTATGAAGCCAACTTCAATTCTACATCCCATATGACCCAAACTACTAGGACAGATATATTGTCCATTGCATAGCACTTCCCATATGTGGTATCCACCCATAAGCCCAATTCTTTCATAACAACCATTGGCATGATATGTATTGTCACTCCTGAGTCATTCATGCAATTCTTTACTAGTTTATTGTTAATCAATAGTGTAGTGTAAAATGGATCCACCTGATAAGGATTCTTTGTTCAGGTGTCACCAAGATAAACTCTAGGTGTCTTTATGATCACTTTTCCAACATTATTTACCTTAGTTCTTGATCTATCTTTGTTCTTATTCTGATTTTGTTGCTTGTTTGGTATATTAAAGATCAATTTGAGGGAACTATCTTTATATTCATCCACTTTCATCATCTTTAGCAATGGTACTGACATCTTGATCTGAGATAATGCTTGTGCTATGTTAAATGAGGAGGAAGTCACTAATTATTCTTCCTTTTCAATCTTAGTGCAGTTTTTATCCTTATTTTGCTGCTTAGCATTGCTCCTCACTTTATTATGATCAATCTCTATTTCTCCCTTTGGTACCTCTTTCTAATTTTTCTCCTCACCTATTTTTTGGTTATTCAAAGTGTACTTATGTCTTTGATCTTTTATGAATAAGCTTCTTGGTGTTCCATGATCTGTATTTTATAGTTATGTTCCTTAATTTGTAGTTACTTTTAGCCTACACAACAAAAGCTATTATAAGATCCCTTTTCTCTTGTTCAGTTGGTTTCATTAACTAGAATTGTGGTATTGCATTATTTGTACAAGCAATTTCTTCATTTTCATCTTCTTGATCAGAAAATATATCTTGTTGACCCATGTTAACATTGTATTTTTGATTACTCACATCGTATTCAAACCCATCCTCTTCGGAAGATGAGTATTCCTCATCAATTTGGTGGGGTTGCATCCCTAACATGTTTATAGTATGATCATCCCTCTCCTAATCATATGATATTTCATTTTCTTTTAGGGACTATGCCACTATACAATATTCAAGTGAATGTGTTAGATTACAGTCTAAGCACCATGGATTATTTTCCACCATGTGTGTCCCATGCTTTTTTAATGGGTCAAGGGTGTCCTTATTATAATTCTATTTTTTATTGTTGTCCACAAGTCTCCCATATTTCTAATTAGTATTGTACAACATATCATGTAGTATAGGCCTTTTGTTTCTATAATGATTGGCCTACTTGGTTTGATGGTTATTAGGATTTTGTGGAATTCTGACATTATCTCTCTTGCTAAACTTCCCTATAGCTCTTCTATTATTTTTAATGTTCACAAAGCCTTTTGAGCTTATGCAAGGGTAAGGGGAGCGCTATTTCTAAGTTCATACCCATTTTAAGGATCAAAGGAATTCAGGTAAAGGGCCAGGGCCATAGAATTTGTAGGTTTTAATTCAGGTGAGATTTTACTATATAGTTTTGAGAACCTCATGTTGAAATCAGCTATTGATTCATTGTGGTGCTTTTGGATGCTTGTTAATTCTTGCATGACAAAGTTTGAGTCATAATGATTTCCATATTATTCCTTAAATTGATCTATGAAACCCTCCCAAGGGCTAATTGAAGCATCAAGTAAGTTATTATACCAATCCCCTGCATCTTCAATTAGGGATAGCATAAATAGCTTCATGAGGACATCTTTATATTGTACATCATAGGCATTCGTGTCTGTTTCAAAATTTCTTATATGATCTTCTGTTGAAATTGTATGATTCCCAAATAATTTTTGGATTTCATTTCTCAAATCATTACTAATTGGATCTAGAGAGACTTGAAATCTAGATAAGTCTAGTTGCCTATATCCATCTATATTCAAGGATCCTTTCAAAAAAGGGTTTTGGTTAGGTTAGTAGTGTTGATACTGAGGGCCTTGTTGATGCTGGTGGTGAGGCACATTTTGTTGTATATTTTGGTGAGAGTATACATTAACCTACACATTTTTTTGAATTATGTGATGTTGATGAGGTGTGGCATACCTCTAACCAGGAGGTGGGTAGGTATTAACAATGGGTTGAGAACTTGCAAGAACATTTTGTGGTTTTGGGATTTGTGGTGGAATATTCTATTGTATATAATTTTTGTTTCTTGAATTTCCTACTACATTATGAGATTCTTTTGAAACCTTAGGACCACTTGTATTCTGGTGTGACCCCTATGAATTACTTGTGTTGGTAGGCCTACCTTGCTTAAGGGGTGGTATGTATTATGAGTTGCTTGTCGCACACTGAGATTTTATCTGCTATAATTCTTGTTTCACTCACTATTCCTCTTCCTCCATTTTGGCTATCTTAAGCTCTTCCTGTAGTTCTTGTAGTATTTTTTGTACTTCCTCATAAGTCTATTTGTCTTTGGGTGGACTAGCATAGGTTTTTGTGGGTACCATATGATCCATGAACTCATATTTAGGATTTTTACCACACTGTTGAGTCATCATATCCTCATATTCCCTCTGTGCTTCCACCCATCTAACTTCTTCATCTATATGAGCATGGAATTCACTCATCTTTTGAGGGTTAGATTTGAAATGGAAAACAATATTACTCAAGTTGTTTTGTTCAATATAGGTATGGTAGTCCCTTGATGAAAATTATTCATTATTGTGAGATTTTGATCCATTTAAAGGACTAAACTTTTTGTGTACTATGAAAGGATGTTTTGATGTATTTTCTTGATCACTATGGGTATTGTTCTATGTGAATTTTGGTGGATTTGATGTTGCTCCACCCTTACTAGTAGTGGCTTTTGAAAATGGGGGGGATTGCTTATCATTCCATTTTTTACCATCTTTCTTTGGGATTCCCTTATGTTAGGACCTTTTGTTGAAAGTCTAAGATACTGAGAGGGGGGGTGAATCAGTATCTTCTTAAATTTTCTGATCAAATACAATCCAACTATTCCAATGCATACAATAAAACAGATAAATAAGAGCATTAATAGAGCATGGAAACTCAAGAAAAATGAACACCAAAATTTTTATGTGGAAAACCCAAAATGGGAGAAACCACGGTGAGTGTTAGCTCACAATATAGTATAACCGGTTATTAAATATTACAAAATGGATGGCTCACTACCAGGACTCACTATCTAGAAACAAAGTCTCACCGCCTACAGAATTACAATGATTGAATGGCTTTCATCCAGAAAATGAACTGACAAAGTACACCTAATGAGTGTGGATTCAATTCTATATAAAGCTCAATAAACGAACTTGACACACTTCATCATGTTCGGACTACTTCACATCTTCTCATTCCTTTTCCAAAAATTGTTCGTTATATATACTCAATCTCTTCACAAGCATCAATTAGGTTGGCCTAATTAGATGCATTTTCTTATTTACCAAAAATACCAACTATCGGCCTTAAGCTTGAAAAAAACATAGCCCACACACTTCAAGAAGTTGACACAGACTTAAAATAGGTCGCACATATGTTTGCATAGAAAAAAGTTAATTTACACAATACATCCATCAAGTCAGCCAGAGATGGACCAAAAACCATAACTACAAAACACCAATGTGACACCATACAAACAACTAGATATGTGAGATCTTGTATGAACATGCTTCCAACATCTATAAACCATTTCCCAAAACCACAAGCAACATTGATCACCGGAAAACAAATGCGGATCAAAATACTGGAAGGTGTAAGCAAACTACAAGTTCAGATACCATACTAGAATATCGGAGTAACTTTAGTCTTGATCTTGCAGTTGGAACTCATATATCATGGGACATCAATGACAAAAAAAAGTAACAAAATGGGATGTACTTCATTTTCCAACAATCTCCCCCTTGGTCATTAATGGAAACATGTGCCAAAACCAAAAAGAATATTTATAGAGTTAACAATAGTTATAGAGCTTTTCCCTAACACCAACATTTTACTCCCCCTTTGACATCAAGGACAAAGGGTGTGCCAAGAATAACTGAAAAATATAAAAGCAAAGAAAACGTATTTCAATTGGAAGATGATGAGCCTTGAAGCTCCTTCAGAATACCTTCCCAAACTGTTTTTCCTTTTTCCCAGCCTTCCTTTGTTGCAATCAACATCTTGTTTAGATATTTTAGCTCTATCAAAACTTCTTTAGCACCATCTAGAGTATCAGGAATCAGGTTTATCTTCTCAAGCCTTTTAGCGCACTGGAGTGTATTCCATTCTTACAATATCACTTAATAGACTAAATTTTCTGATAATTTCTTCTTTCTATTTCTGTAAGGCAAAGAAATTTTCTCTGTGTATAGCGATGGCCTTCCAGATTGATTTGTCTTTATCTTTAGATACACTATAAGTACCAGAAACAATAAACAACTAGGATTCAATGGAGTCCATGACAATCTTGATATTCTGAGTGGCATCTGACCACTTCAAACAATAAGAAAAAACAACATCTACCTTAGACTCAAAGACCTTTACCACTTTCAGACTCTTCTCAACACAAGAGTGTGTAAGAGCACATTTTTAATGTAAATCCAATAGCCTTTTCTCTGCCAAATTTTCTTCTTCTATCTCTTGTCTTGTCTTTTCATTAAGCCCAAAGGAATATTCCTTAAAAGAGTCTAACAATAATCTCAGGTTTTCAATGGGGGCAAGGGATGTATCGATGGATGCACTTGGCATAGCTTCCTGTAATGCTTTCAGGGCATCTTCTATTAGTTACATTCCCTTTTGATGTGTCTCAAGAATTTCCTTTCTTCTGGATGCTTGCATAGCATCACCCAACACAACTTTATGTATAGGAGAAATCTTTTCCAAATCAATATATCCTTCAATTCTAGGGAGTTTAAAGAGTTCTTGAGGAATAATTGGTTGAAATCTAATTTTATTACATAACAAACCTTTCAATACATCACCACCAGAGGACGAATCACCAAAATGCTTTAGTGATTTTACAATCTATTTTTCTTCTTCATTTTTCCCGGAGGATTCCAAAACTATCTTTTCTTCCTCTCTTTTTTCTTTTTCTTTATCTTCCTCTTCTTCTTTTTCTTTCTTTTCATTTTATTCACCTTCATCTTCATCTTTATTTTTATGATTATCATTATTTTTTTCATTGTTGTCCTCTTTCTCATCTCCATCCTTTTCATCTTTATTTTGTTCTTCCTCAAGATTGTCTTGACCTTCTTATTTATTGCTCTGTCCATCCTCTTCAACATTTCCTTTATTTTCTTCATCATTACCTTGCTCTTCTTCTTCGCCTTTTTCTCCTTCAATATGCTCTGGAGGAGCATCATTATGCATCTCAAGCTCATCTTATCCCTCATTTTTTTCATTAACTTCATCACCTATATTAATTTCAACATCAAAAATATTAGAAATGCCTTCATTACCTGTACCCAGAGGAACATTTTCCTCAGCATTTTCAGCAATGGTATCATCATTGGTTTTGAGCATACCATACTTTTCTGCTATCCCCCGAATTACCCTTTTTGTTTCCTTTCTTAATTTCTTTGTCAATTTCTTATTTCTTGTCATCAACATATTCACTCTACTTTTCATCTGAAACATTTCAGCATAGATCTTCTTCAGAGATTCCAAATTATCAGGGGTCAAGGAAGACCCAATCTTATTATATGCTACATTTCTAATCTTTACTTCAAACACAACTACTTCAGATCTCCTTTTCATTTGATCATCCCACATGATTTTAGGAACATCTATATTTATGTTATCCCATTTGACCTTTAAGATAATAACATACTGAATAACAACCAAAAGCAATGTTTTCTTGTTTTCTTCTCCAACTTTATCATAGAACTCAGTTGTGAGTTCAAGCATATTATCAAAAGTTAATAAGGAAATAAGAGTTGGCTCAAGTTTATAATGGGGGGTAGAACTTACCATAATATCTTGTTAGTCTTTTTGATCCCTACAGGTCTCATCTGCTACCTTAGCCTTCTTTGATTCAGGCTTGGTGTGCACATGTATACTGAAATCATGCTCTTCTTCATCTTTAGACGATGACACAATATGTACTCTTTTAGAACCAACAGATTTTGTAGATGTACTTACACTAGAGGGTAAACCTCCTCTTCTTCTTCTTACCAGCTTTGCTTCAAGATCTTCTTATTCATCCTAGTCATCAGTAGCACTAAAAAAAATTTCTCTTGTTTCTTTCTCTTTCTTTCCTCTCTTTGTAGGGGCTACCAAAGGAGTCTCTTTCCTCTTCCTAGATCTTGTAGTTGGTCTAGAGGAAATAGGACCTTTACCCTTACCAACAGTACTAGTTTTGTTCTTTGTTGTAGGGATTGTGGAGAATTTTGCAGGGGTATTCCTTCTAGATCTCCTAGGGCCAGATGATTCTACTTTCAATTGTTCTCCTCTAGCTCTTCCAAGAGTGATTTCCTCATCTGTGAAACAAACATCTTTAAGTGTTTTCTCCACTTTCTTCCTAATCTTAGGCTTTTGTTGTTCCATATGAATTTCCATAAATTTTTCATCATATGTTCCAATTCTAGGTTCATGGGGATCTTTCAGATTCTTTAGCAACATTTGCACATAACCTTCAGCATCTTCTTTTGTTATCTCATATCCTAGAGGTTGAATCCAAATAGTTTGAGGTTCAACATCATCAATCATGCATTCATCAGTGGATACATGAAATATTATGTCATTCCTATACTTCTCCATATTTTTTCTCAGAATTCTATCCCTTTCATTCATATTTCTTTTGAATATAGAAAAGATTGCTACTAGGGCATCCTCTTGAGCATTCAAATTTCCAAGATTATGCACGGAAAATTAAAGTACCTTTTTCTTTACAGAAGAATCTGAAACTAGGGTTTGCAATGCTTGCACTCCAATTATCTCCAAGAATGCTTTAGAAGTTCTTTAAAAGGATTGAATGATCAAAATTCCTTAAAAATTTCTTTATAAAATATCGATTTACCCTAATCCACATTAAATGTGATAGATTTCGAAAAGCTGCTAAAACATTTTCTTACCAGAGAAAAACCCTAATTTTCTCCACAAAGAATCATCCCTTCATATTTTCTACCAGTTCCTTTTCCAGAACCTTTGAAAACTTAGTCTTCACCTCTATTCCTCATGCCAGCCTCTGACACATCATTCATTTAGGGGGTTCTTACAATTTTTTTGATAAAGCTCCCCCTAAGACCTTGTTAGGTCTAGTTGCTGAATAAATTGTATGTACTAGATGAGGGCACAGACTCATTAGTTGTCTTTGGTTCTTCTTTATTTCTCCAAATCTTGCTCATATCTTGCTTAATCTCATCTTTGTCAACCTTCTTCACATATTCATTATTTTCTACCATATTGGTTTCCTTACTCTTCTTACTTCTGTAGACTCTTGAAACATGTCCCGACTTGTTGCAGTTATAGTAGATAATATTCCTTTGATTATATTGATTTCCATTGACTCTTGTTCTACACTGGTTAGCTTTATGTCCATACTTTTTTGCAGGTGTAGCAATAGCCATAGAACAAATGACCCATTTCTCTTACATTAAACTGATTCATCATCATGATCAAGCATTCACTTGCCCTATGTCCAATTCTTTTGCATGCAAAACATTGACCAACAAAAGGACTAGGAAACTGATTCATCCTACTTCTACATTTTTTTTCCATGTGACCAAATTTATTCAAGGTCTCATTGGAGGTCTCCTAGCAAAGTTCTTCGAGTTTTGAATTTTCTTTTTGCTTACTTTTAATCAAGGTCTTCTGATTGTTCACAGTCTTAGAACTTTAACCGGCATCATTTCCTAGACCACCTTTATCTTTGCTTGGTTTATGTCCTGCAATTAATTCATCAATCCTTTCTGAGCTATATTTGAAATTGTTTTCACATAATTTTTCCTTCTCCAGATACACTTTTAGATTCACAATTTCTTGTTCAAGCTTGGTGCAGTCTTCAGACTTGCTTTGTATCAATTTTTTTAGACATTCTTCTATTCTCTTCTTCTCTTCTACTTGCACTTTCAGACCGGTAATCTCTTCATTTTCCTTCTTCAACTAATCAGTTACTTCCTTATGCCTTTCTTTGAACTTTTTCAATTCCTCCTTAAGTTTCAAGACACATTCATTTGCTTCTTCAAGATTCTCTTTCATATCTTTATTTTCTCTTTCAACTTTATCAAGATCTTCAAGAGCAGTCTAAAGCTCTCCTTTGTCATCCATTTCCTCCATCTTTAGGATCTCCCTCAAGCTGTTAGTCTTAACTGGAGGAACCAGGCTCTAATACCAATTGTTGAAAGTCTAAGATACTGAGAGGGGGGGTGAATCAGTATCTTCTTAAATTTTCTAATCAAATACAATCCAACTATTCCAATGCATACAATAACAAAGATAAATAAGAGCATTAACAGAGCATGGAAACTTAAGACATATGAACACCAGAATTTTTACGTCGAAAACCTAAAAAGGCAAAAACCACGGTGAGTGTTAGCTCACAATATAGTATAACCAGTTATTAAATATTATAAAATGGATGGCTCACTGCCAGGACTCATTGTCCAAAAACAAAGGCTCACTGCCTACAAAATTACAATGATTGAATGACTTTCAGCTAGAAAATGAACTAATAGAGTACACCTAATGAGTGCAGATTCAATTCTAGATAAAGCTTAATAAATGGACTTCACACACTTCATTTTCACACTACTTAGCATCTTCGCACTCCTTTTCCAAAAACTATTCGTTATATATACTCAATCTCTTTGCAAGCATCAATTAGATCGGCCTAATTAGATGCATTTTCTTATTTACCAAAAATACCAATTGTTGTCCTTAAGCTTGAAAAAAAGATATCCCACACACTTCAACAAGTCGACATAGACTTAAAATAGGTAGCACATATGTTCATATAGAAAAAAGTTAATTTACACGATACATCCATCAAGTCGGCCAGAGATGGAAAAAAAACCATAACTTCAAAACACCAACATGACACCATATGAACAAATGGATACATGAGATCTTGTATGAACATGCTTCCGACATTTGTAAACCATTTACCAAAACCGCAAGTAACATTCATCACCAGAAAACAAATGCGGATCAAAATACCGGAGGGTGTAAGCAAAATATCGGTTCAATAATTGGACTAGAATACCAGAGTAACTTTAGTCTTGATCTTGCAATTGCAACTCATATATCATGGTGACATCAATGACAAACAAAAAGTAACAAAATGAGATGTTCTTCTTCATTTTCCAGCACCTTCTACCCTCCATGTTATGGGAGACTATGATACTTTGATGCTTAGAATTCACCCTTTCTGATGTATATTTTAATTTTTCACTCATGCAATGATCTAAAAATATTTGGTAGAGTTTACACCCACTTTTCAAAAATTTGAGAAAATGGTATTAATTTATTGTTGAGATCTGAATGAGATTATTCTTAGTTTATCCTAAGCAAAATCCCCTACTTAGTTATATAATGTTGTGGTTACACAAATGAAAATTTTTGTGACTCTATAATGAAATGGTCTAGATTCAAAGTTTACTAGGCTACACCCCAATAGAGTCGCCAATCTATTGGTTCCCAAAATTACAGATTGTAAACCCTAAGTCTATGCTAGGCTCTATGTTCATGTTTACAATGTTTTGGCCAATGAACAAAGTCAACCAATATGGTTTAAAACTCCCTACTCTTCAATTTTTTCCAAACCTAGGCGGGTGTACCTTAATAATTTAAGTAGATTATGAACTTTAAAGGTTGTGTGTACTCTTCAACTATGGTGATCTATCCACACTAGCATGTAAGCGTGAAATAGATGCAAACTAACAGCTAATCCTACTCTTAATGTTTTAAATTTGAATGTGTGAATAAAGTTTTTATGAAATATTGTTTTGAAATGAGTGTGATCAGTTCCTATTCCTATTGAGTAAATGGATTCAAGATGTGTATGATATGTGGACCCTCCTTCTTGGCTTAACTCTAATTATTTGGCACTTTTAGGAGTTTATACCTTATATAAACATGCAAGGTTGTCATTTATCAAGCTCTTCTTACAAATTCTAGTGACATCTCCCCAAGTTACTGTGATATTTGAAAGGATTTTAATTCTTGTTTGAAGGGAACCAGTTAAGACAATTAATTTAAAGGATTTTCATTTTGGGTAGAAACCAATTAAAAATAATCTCTTAAAAGGAAATTTAATTCTCTTCTTGTAGAAACCAATCAAGAACATCACACAAAGGTAGAAAATGTGTCTTGACAAATTAAGTATAAGCTTGGTATATTCAATCTGAATAACAAGAGGACACCACTCTAGAGACAGCAAGATAACATGTATGAATCAATATTAATAAAAAATTCAACACCAAAATTTTGGCCACTAGATTAAATTTTCTTCTCCATTAGATTACTTCAAAAGATAATACTATTCATATCAAAAGTCTTTTCATTCATTCTATTATGTAAATATTTCTAAATGATAATGATGATGATTCTAATGATGATCAAAACTTGTTCTTGGTTTCCCTTTATATATGGGAAGCAACAAGCTTCAACCGTTACATCTAAAATGGTGTCTCTTCATTTTGATAATCATAAACTAAAACCCTAAAAAATGCAATTAAAAAGGAGAAACAATGAAGTCCAAAGCAGTTGTGATACACCATAGTTCATTAATCTTCGTAAGGTAACCATGATCACTTAAGATCTGGTCAAGGTCCTTTCTCCATAATAGTATATCTAATGTTGAGTGACTTCGATGAAACTTTTGATCCCTATGTTGCTAAAGCAATGAACATGTTAACCTTGGAAAGATGCTCAATATAGTCTTCACTAGCATATTTATTGGCATTGGTGATTATATCTTTCATAAAAAAATATAAAATGAAGATTTTCTCTAATTATGAATGTGTGTTTTCCACCACCATTGATTCATCGTTTACTATGTTGAGAGCCACTAGTAACAATTGAGTTAACTCATTCTTCCACATGCTCTGCTCTATTAGATCCCCTTCATCATCAAAGAAATTAGGAAAATCCATATCCAAGGGTTGGTTGAAATCACCAAGCTCTTCTATTAGCACAATACAAAAAATTTCATGAATATCAATCAATTCATCATAAATTTTGAACATCTTATCATCAACATTTTCCTTGGTTGTTAATTCTTCCTTCTTTTCCATCATTTTGAGGTGCAACCTTTTATGCTCCTAGAAATCAACACGTGTTCTACTGTGAATTTTCCATACATTGTTAGCATTCTCGGGCATTTTTTTCAAACCTTTTCTTTATCAATTCTGAGATGATATTGAACTTGATGGAATTCATTTCTACTTCCAGTTTATCACTTTTATTCTAGAATCTCTCAGCCCTATGCCTCCAATAAGTAGTTTCAACCATGGCTTCTAATACCATATTATCATTGTCTGTCAATGGGAATAGGTACTTGAGGAAGATGGAAACTTATCTTTATAGCTGTCTATTTATTGTCTTAGGTTCTCATTTTAAGTCATATATACTTTATTGTATTTCACTAGCCTTTCAATCTGAGCTTTGGTGAACCTAGCAACATTAAAATTCAAATTCACAGTTTCTAAAGGATCATTGTATCCAACCCATTGCATAAGGTGGTGGCCAAATGCCTTGTCTGGGTCATCAATGATTACAGATTTTTTGCTTGGTGGGTATAAGGCCCACATTAACAAAGTTGCATTGTCTAGGTTATAACCTGATCTAGTGTACACTTTATCTACTCCTTTTGTACTCAATTTCAAGGTTTTATTCTGACCTCTCCAGAAGTTGTCAAACACAATAGTAAAGCTCATATCCCACCTAGGGAGTAGCATGACCCCTACCTCTTCTAGCAATGTCCTTCCCTTTTCTGGGGTGATGTCTTCCACTTCTCTATCAACCTCTTCCTATAGCTCTTTTATAGCCTCTGCTTCCTTTTAAGGTGTGATATCTTTAATCCTTTCCCTAATTAATTTAACTTTGTACTGATAAACAAATGTCTTAAACTTAGAGGTTTTAAAAAAAGCATCATTAGAAATAAACTTTTGGCTCGCACTATGTCTTACATCATCTGAAAGCTCAATTGAGGACTCTATTGCAACAATGTTTCTTACTGGTTTGACCACCTATATACCTTCATCATCATTCCCCACTTCTTCTTCTGCAATAGATGTGCCAACTAAAAATCCAATATCAAGTGTAGGTTTAGGAGAGAGTTGACACGGTGGAGTTTCACTTTCAGCTTGCATTCCCCCAAAATCCTTAGTTCTTTTCTTTGTGAACACCAAAGGAAGCACATCCCTAGTCAATTATGCTTCATGTGAAATTAATGAATCCAACCTCTTTATGGGGTCTTCAGTTTCAAGAAAGGAACCTCCATATAGAGGATTATTGCATGTTCTCCAAGCTTGTATTGTCATTACTCTATTATACAGACTTCTCCTCCTAGTAGTGTGATGTTCATCAACATTAATTATCAAATCATCCTCTTCAAAAATTATATGATGATACCCTTTCATTTTTTGACTTGTTTTAACATCATTTATAAAATACTCCAGGTCAAATTTCTCCCTTTCATTCCCTTTGGCCAGATTATAATATTCTAGCTTTTTATCAATCAACTCATATCTTTTTTTGAGAAACCACAGTAAAATATCCAAAACACAATGTATCAGGCATAAGGGGTTTATTTTTATGACTCTTAAGATGCATTAAATCCGAATAATCTAATTTCCTCATGATCTCTAAGTATACCACTGTGTTTGGACAAGTCTTCGACAACAGAAATGGCACTCCTTCATAGCCATATAGTCTAATATTCGTACAATAATTATAGGTATACCAATCACCCTAATTGTGAATTATCTTCCCTCTTTCATCCTTATCCTTGGATCTGAGGAATCTTTGTATTTCAGGTGACAGACTATATTAATATGGATGACCTAGGATTTTATATAAAGGTTTCCCAAAATATTCTTCAAAATACAGATAGTGTGATCTTGCACATTTATTGTCCCAAAAAGCAATACACATTTGTACTAGTCTTATGTCTCCATTATCATCTATTTCCTTTATCCTTATATTCTCACTCCATAGTCTCATACTCTATCCCTCATACAGAATGAGATGCATCAATAATGATTAATGTTTGAATTTGATACCTTTATCCTTATTTTTGATTGAAACAAGTGCATTGTGGATATTATTGGCTAAGTATTCAACATAGTCCAAGGGTCGAGCATCCTAAATTTGCACATTATTTTTTAGGAACATTGGTGCTATTGCCATAAATATGGGGGTGTCCAAGCCAAGCACTTGGAAAATAGAGTAGTATGTACATTGGAAGTATTCTTCAAATAGGTTCACAAAATATGGAGGGTGTTCCTCTATGGAAAACCCTAAGCCGATTCCCCCCATTGCAGTGCCTTTGTAATGGAAATATCTATCTTTTCTAACTAGATCTCATATTGTGGTATTCATCTAGGAGTTCTTTAATCATGAATTTTATATTGGTGCTAGTGTCTAATTAGAACACCATGGAAATGTAGTTCTTGGTAACTAGGATGAATGAGGATTCTTCTTCCAATTTAATCATGTGGGTTTGAGGATCATATCTATTTGGCAAGTAGCTTAATCAATTCAAGATTGATTAATACATTAGGTACTGCCAATTTTCCCAAATTGAGTCACCATGGGTTAGAGATTGGTTGGTGTATGTGCATCTTCTTATAGTGGTATATAAGCAAATCATATCCCCTTATTGGGGTCCATGTATCACCTACCCCCTTGTTGCTATCCTCCAAATTCTCAGCTTGAGGGTTTAATTGTGTATTTCTCCTGGACCTCTGTCTAGAGCCCATACATTGATCAATCAAGTCCTATTTCTGATGTCTGGTTTCCAATTTTTGTCTCTTGTTTTTAGGGTTTTTAGGTGTACCTACCATAATATTAACTTTGTGGGAAACACTACTTATGTGCTTGATAATCTAACTTGTTTTAGGTAATGAAAATTTCAGCTTAGGCTTGGATAGTTACTTGAACAATAAATGACTTTCATGGTCATATTATCATCATCCACTACTATACTCTGTTTCCATTCTTTCTGAATGCTTGTTGATTTCCAAGTAGTTTTAGGATTTGATTTTTAATGCCTTAAGATTTGGTTCATTAATTCCATTTAATGGAACTTTCATGTCATTGAGAGTATAATCAATTGTTTTGAATATAGGCCATCGATTTACTCATCTTCACCACCAAATTATCACTTCGTCATACCATTGTCTTGTCAATGTTTTCACTAAATCAGGAGGAATTATTTTGTTCTTACTGACATTTCTCTTTTCCCCCGATATCTCCTTTTAATGGTATGTACTCTTTCTTTCTTTCGAGATTTCGAAGAGACTCCATATGGCTTCATTCTGATATCACAGTGTCCTCTCGAACCATTCCTTTCAAATTTCTTTTACAACTTCTATATTTTAATCCTTTTCCTCTTGTATTATTGAAGTCAAGGCACAAGTGTTATAATTTCATTGAAGAGACTAGTGTCCTTGTTATGTCAATATGCATTCTTCCCTTCGATGGAGCCCTTAGTTTGGGCATTTGCTTGTTTTCCTTTTAGTGCTATTGAAGGCCCAACTAATATTTGGTTCTTACCGATATATATCCCTTCCCCCAATATACTTTCAATTGATATGTCTTCTTTCCTTTTCTAGTTTTTGGGGAGACTATGAACTACTTTACTCTGATATTCTGGTATCCTTTCAATCCCCTTGGATGTTCTTCTATCCCCTTCCAATAAATTCTATCATTTCATCGAAGAGACATATTCACTCATCCCATCAATATATATCTTTCTTTTCGATGAAATTTGACACTTTCATTATATTGAGGTGACCAATAAACTACTCATCCTAACATTTCAAATTATCTTCGACTCTTCAGGTATATAACTCTAATGTTATCTCTTCAACTTTTCATTGTCATTCTGATATTGTTGTGTCATGTCCAAGAGATGTTTTTATGTTTCTTAAATTTTGAGGTGTAATTACTCTATTGGTGGTGTAAGATTAATACAATTTAACATTATGTTCTTTGGAGGTCTATGTTTCAAGTTATTGAAGAGACCCTAAAACATTACCCTCCAATATGCCAAGATATCTTCAATAAGATCTCATTTGTATTATCGAAGGGACACTAAAACAAGTTTCCTCAACATGATATACTCTCCTTGATAATGTTCATATTGTCTTGCTCTATCGTTCCTTCGAAGGGACCTTAAAATGACTTCCACCAATATAATGTAGTCTCATCGATATAGCTTCCTTCTTATACGAGTAGGATGACGAATGTGAATTTGTTAAGGTGATGACTATAGGGTGGATAAATTGAGTATTTTGAATGATAAAGTTTTAAATGGCATGTTAGGTGATAGGATATTTGATGGGAAAATGGGTTTTTTTTGTGGGAAATTGAGGCTAATTTTTTAGTCGTAACAAGTTGTTTCTAGCTTGCTGTCCAAACTGATAGTCCTTGTGAATAGCATTAACAAGATTTGTAATTCTTGGTAAATATCTCACAGCTTGTACAACACTGATTCTCACCATGTTGTCAAAATTCATATGACACATCTTTTGGTTCCATAACCAATTGTCATTAATCTAAGACATAAAGTAGTGTCCATCAGCACCCTTAAGTTGATCAATGTTTCCTTCAAAATTATTTCCACCGACAATCATAGTTCTAGAATCTTTCCTTATTTCACATTTCTCATCTTTGAACACAATATTATATCCTTTACTACACATCTGTCCAATACTCAAGAGATTATTCCTTAAACCCTTAACATAGTAGACATCATTAGTATTATTCTTGTCCTCAAAATTGACTAAACCTATCCCACAAATCTTAGCACCAGTATCATCTCCAAACTTAACTAAGCCTCCATCATGTTTTTCAATTTTAACAATGTTATTCTAATCACTAGTCATGTGATGTGAATAACCAATATCAACAACCTAGTAGTTATTTTCTTGTTTAGCACGAAGAGTAGAGATTATAGCATCTTCAACTTTCTCTGGAGGACTTTCCTTCACATATCTTTCAATATTATCAGAAGTGGATTCATCTTTTATAGCCAAGAACAAGCATTCATTATCATCAAAATCCGCATAATCAGACTCATCATCAAAAATACCATCTTCATTTACATAATATGATCTCTTGATCATCTTTCCTTTGTTTTCTTTGCCTAATCTATTTTTATTCTTCTTATCTCTTTCCAAACATATTCAAGCATAATTCCCTATTCCTCCACAACTAAAGCAATTGAAAGGTAACTTACATTGATACTTACAGGAGCCCTTTTTCATTCTTCTTACAAAGTTAGGTTCCACTTCATCAAATTTTTCTTCATCCAGATCTTCAGTATTTGCAACCCTAAAAGCTTTCTCTGACTTTGATCCATTTCTCAAGCTAGGCTTTCTCATTTCAAATGATGTTAGAGTACTTAACAATTGATCTTTAGTATAGGTTTTATAATCTACAAATTCCTCAATAGAACATACCTTTTACAATATGCATCAGGGAGATTTCTAAGAATATTATTCACAATCTTGGATTCATCCACTATTGCACCAAGTCCTCTCATTCCACTTAACAGCTCATCTACTCTTTGTACATAGGATTTAATGTTCTCATCTTCAGACATTGGCGGGATCTCAAATTGTGCCTCCAAGTTCTGCA
>VDFB02194521.1:0-15853 GCA_007258455.2 Sequoia sempervirens | reverse complement strand
CCCAATTCACATTGAATTGGACTTAGACTCTCCACCTCGCAGTGGGTCTTCTACGCATTCACTCTCATTAGTACCTCCTGTCGCTAGTGCAGACCTTTCTAGTAGCATTAGCAGAGATTCATCTTGGATCGAGACTCAGCTAGGAAGGAAGAGGAGGCAGCTATCTTATGTTCTCAATCATTCTGATTTCGATGACATTTATCAAGATGCGCCAGATAAGAGAGTTAAGAACATGGTTCACGTAGAGAGAAACACTGACATGGAGGTTGTTATCGAGACTGCTGTACCTCCGCAGGGGAAGAGCTTGGCTGATTTAGAGTCTCAGGATTTTGAAGTTATCACAGTCAACCTTGGTCGCAGCACACGCCAGACTCAGGTTGATCTTCTTCAAGTTGCTACAGATAGTGCCAGGGACAGAATACTAAAAGACGGAGAGGATAAGGCAGCCCTCAAGGCTGAAATCAGACAACTTCGCCAGTACATTTCTAGCCTTGTGCACAGACCAGAAGCCATTAACACACTCCCACCGATGCTTGAGCCACCAGCAGAGCAAAGTCAGCTCAATCATTTAGTTGCATATGGCAAGCGCTTGGAGGAATGGGAGGAAGATTTCGTTGCTAGAGGCCGTACTATGCTTACAGAGTTATATCAGTTGCGGTACCGCACGAGCTCCAGATCCGCCTTCGATGAGAACCGATATGGCTATTAACAAACCCGTGGATGAAATTTTGATTGCTCACCCTGAAGTTTGGCTTATGATTAATACTACTCGATGCAGGACGTGAGAGGCTATCTACTCTTGTTATCAATGCTTGGTTTTCGTGAGCAGATAGAAGACAGTTTAGCATCAGAGTTGGCTGAGAGTAGAGAGCACGTCACCAGTGCACTCCGATTTGTGAGGACTCTTGTATCTCGCTTACCGTGCCGTTATCAGATTGAGGGTGGTGCCTACGTGGAGCTTACAGATGTTCAGTCAGAACTCCAGGCACTCATTCATATCATTTTCAGTGGGGAGACAGTTGGCTGTAAGATTACTCAGCTTACAGTCATGTCAACACTTTTCGATGAAGCAACGAGGAGCAGAAGGGGACTTCAGTCTCAGATCACAGCTGGTGAGGACATGCTGCATCGACATAGCATTCTTCGTCAGAGTCTCATCGCTCCGGACAGTGATACGTCAACAATCTCATTGAGGGGTTGATTGCTCGAGATCACACACAGTGAACTTCAGTTCCCACTTCTCAGGATAGACTTCACACACACGAGTTAAACTGGATGTTACCCTTTTCAGTTAACTCGGGGTTGTCATCACATGCATACCTATTCTGAGAATCGCCTTGTTCACTTGGAGTTGTATTTAGGGTTTTCGTTAACTGATGATAGTCTTCCAGTTAACTTGTTTTAATAAGGACGTGCATGCTCGCACAATTGTCCATTTTTAGATTAGATGTTTCAGTTAAACTGAGGGTAGTTGCCCAGTTAACTGTATAGTTTGCTTAATTAGGGTTGGGCGCATTGCTTGCATGCATTGCAGGAACTATAGATAACACAAGGTGATTTTAGGGTTCCCTACACCTTGATGTATATAAATAAGAGCTTACGCTCATTTGTAAATAACTTTTGCTTGAGAGAGGAATATATGCTGTGCCCACCTTGCCCTCAATATTACTCTTTTTCGTATTTGTTCATGTGTCTTCACTATTGCAATTGATTGTTATACCACCTAGGGTTTCGAAAGATTGTGATGCTGAATTCTTTCCATAGATTAGATATATCTGTTTGAACATCTTTATCATTGAAATCAATTGTTATACCACCTAGGGTTCCAAAAGATTAAGGTGATAAGGCTGTTTTGTGTTAATTTACCATTGTGATCGATCGTTATACCACCTAGGGTTTCGAGAAGTTGCAGCGATAAATCTGTTTTGTGAATCTTTATCAATATAATTGAAGGTTATACCACCTAGGGTTTCGTGAGATTATAAAGATAAAGGCTGTTTTGTGAAGGCTTTGCTGATTCGATCAAGTGTTATACCACCTAGGGTTTCATAAGATCGTCTTGGTAAATTCTTAAATCTGTTGTGCCCAATAAGTTGGTTTAGATTGAGATGATAGTTGTGCCCACCTTGCCTTCAAGTAGAGAGTCTAAACCCGCTTATCGTCAGATAGTCAAACCTTGCTCCGTTTCCTCTTGCTCTGTTTTCCTGAGGAGATTGGATAGATATAAGTTGTAGTTTAGTTGATTTGCAAAACCAGAGAAAACTCAGCTGCAACGTAAAAGTTCTTTCAAGAAAGTCTTGTGCCTCTAGCAGCTGAAACAAAAAGACAGGAAGTAGTTTTAGCTTATTTTTCCTTTGCAAAGTATATTTGTCAAAGTACATCGAGGGAGCTTCCCCTCCATAATTCGAAGAGCACTCATTGCGTAGTGTGCATAGGCTGTTCATAACAACTTGTACTCCAGAGGTGTTAGTTGTTACCAACAAAGAGTTATAAAATTTAACTAATTAAAATATAAATAAAATTATAAAATATGAAACTTAAATTTAAATTTTAAAAGATAAAAAAAATTGACTATAAAACTTACTTGGGATAAAATTTTGATTGCAAGAGGTCGTAGGTACATGTATGCTTGGCCATGGAAGTACCACCAACTATGAGCATCCACCATGTACTTGTCTTGAAGAGCATCAAGACCACAATCACTGGAGCATGCAAAACCCATGAACTCAGCCCTCACTACATCATGTCGGTCACAATCAGTGAAGAGTCTACAACGTGCTACCTTGTACCCTTAAGCCACTTCAGCATCTCTATATGGAGCAACTCTTGTTGTCACAAAAAGTAGCTAAGCACTATAGTATTTGGGACTCAATGCAAAAACAAGAAGATGCAGTGGAGTGGTAATTTTGTTCCATCTCTCTACAATGATTTTGTGTAGCTCTTTGAAGAACTTTTTTTCAAGATCTTGCTCTTTTGCATTGATGATGGCTTTGATCTTCTCAATCATTGAGTCGATGCCATCATATACTTCACCCAAACAAGGTCTATCCAAGTCAGTATAATGGATCATACTCAATATGGGCTCAGTGAAACTAAGGAGATACTCAACACAATCCCACCAAATGTCATCTAGTATCAATTGCTTAACCTTTGTTGCCCTTGCATTGCTAGATTGTCTCCATATGGACCAATTAGGGCTGATGACCATGTTAGAGAGTGCCTCACAAACCTTCACATGTCGTCTCAACACAATTGTGTTGGAGGAAAAATGGGTCTCAACAACCTGTTTGAAAATCAAAATAAAATAAAATTAAAAATATTACTAAAGTGAATTGTGAAACATGTTTATTATTTAATTTACCTTCAACAGCTCAAATTTCGAGAATGTTCTAAATATGCCTTGTGACATATGGTGGTTGGTGATGAACATTTGGATGTTTTCGGCCTCAGCATACACTTGTCTGATCCAATCAATTATGTTGCCAATTTTTGTAGCATTAGGTTGAGGGGGTGGACAGCACAAGGTGTCCAAAAAATGTGTGAATACTGCTCCTCAACCAATAACCCAACAACCCTACAATTTTTTACATTGTCTGTTATAGCTTGCACAACATTTCGAGGGCCCACTTCATCAATAGCTTGATAAAGAATGTTAGCAATAAATGCACCATCATTCACCTCTCCTTCAAAATCCACTACTCTCAAAAAATTGCCCCTTTAGGGGACACTGCAATAACATTGATCAATGGGTGATTTTTTGCATCTTTCCATCCATCAGAAACAATGGTCACCCCTGTTTCGATCCACGAATCCCTTATGGGCTTCAAGGAGTCCTCTACAATCACCTCTTTATCTAATAAGGTGCTACGCACCTTCTCAAAACCTGGGCCCTCATACCTTTTGGAACCTCATTAATAGATTTCACCATTTTTTGCCAATATGGTGAGCGAACAACATTGAATGCCAATCCATTCTCATAGACACATCTCGCTATGTCTCGATCAGCAATCTCTCTAGCCTCATTTTGAAATGAAATTTCCAACGATCCCTTTGATCTCTTATGTGTAGAGGCCATAGTTTGCTCTTCAAGTATGGAAATAAATGGATGGCTCTCTGTAGGTGGAAAATTAGAAGGTGGTGTAGGGGGCTTCATCCCTTGAGATCCTTTATTTATCAAAGGATGATTTGATCTACGATCTGCTGTTTGGTCTGCTTTTTCTTGCTCTTCAATAAATACTTGCATTTTCGGAATGCCTTTATTATCTTCACCTGGACAAGATTTGATGCCTAGTCCAGGGATCTTGCACAAATGCCCTTTCACTTGACTGTATGAGCTTGAATATCTAACTTTATAATGACCACAAATCCAAACATAACCTCCACCACTTGGAAGTTGTTGTACCATTTCAACATATTTCCAAAGGGGAGAGTTTGGGTCTATTTTGAAACAAGATTGGTTCATGGAGCTAGAAACGGTTGCCATTGTAATATTTAAGGCAACAAGTTCAACAAACAACACATTCTATTTATTCAAAGTATTGAAACTAAATAACTTAATTCACTTTAAAAAATTAGGCATGTGTTATAGATACCTAGAAGAATGAAAACAAAACAAGAGAGTTCATTTGTAAAAAATGTAGAAAAAAAAACCAAAAAACTTAAAAAAACCTACCTCTTTTGAAGAAATCTTCTTCTACGATCTTCTTGGCAACAAAAAAACACTTGCAAATGCTTAGGAATAACACAACAACCAACTTTGAACGTTCAACGATCAATCTTCAACTCTATTCGTGCAATGGCAAGCAAGAAAATAAGTTCAGAAATGGAGGTAAAAAGTTTTTGTTTTTCATTCACAAATTGATAAATGAGTTTGTTTTTGCCTGTTAGTTATTTTAGGAGGCATAAATTAGGGTTGGAGGCATTTTTTAATGTTTTAAAGAGAAAAAAATTTAAAAAATATTTAAAAAATCGAAAAAAAAGTGAAAAGCACGCCTGGGCTCATGAAGGGCCAAATTCACCCCAGGTTTATTAGGGCCTGGCCCACAGGTTGTGGGCTGGACCCTGTTTGGACCCACAAGCAATCGGACTTGGACCTCAAACCCAAGATTCGGGCCTAACCGGACCGGGACCCAGGCATTCATACCTGCGGACTGGTACATAGGTTCAAAAGAAATAGTAGTAACCAAGATTGGTTATTACAGATGTCTCATCAAAACAAGCCAATATGCAGTAAATACATTGTTGGTAAATGTATGCACCTCGGTTAGAGAGAAAAATAGTAGAAATGAAGAAAGTGCTCAAGATACATGATTTACTCCATGCGAATTTTTGAGATGTTTAGAGATAAGAAATGACAAAGGTATTTAAAATGTTTTAAAAAGCAATTGAATTTTAAACTCCTATAAAACAAGTTTATGCCTCTAACTATAATGTCCCATTTGTAGGCACGAACAATTGGCAGAGACCCTTAGCCTATTTTAATTCCCGTAAGCTGATTGGGATGTGGCAAGGGAATAATTAATTAATTAATTTAAGTTGTCTAAAGACACTAGGCAACTTAGAGTCTCATATTTAATTATTTATTAAGTTGGACAATTTATTAAAAAGTAACTTATTTTGGGGCCCAAAATAGAGTTTAATTCAAAAAAAGTCAATTTCGAGGGGGAAAACGAAATACAATATTTCAAATATTCAAAAAGATATATACAGGAGAGTTTGAGAAGAGAAATTCATATGCTTGGCATTTTATTTTCAAAAACCCCAGCTTCAGATTGAGCAAATATTCATCTTTTCTGCCCTAGTATAAAAACTTTTCAGCAAAGAATGGTTTCGAGGATGAAAACCCTCCTAGCCATTTTGTGAGTGAATTCATTCAGGATTCACAAGTGTGCTAAATGTTAGAAGATTGTGGAAATTTGGATTGGCGACTTGATATATCATTTTCCAGTTTGCATTTTGGTTTCCAGTAGAGTTGCAGATTGAAGACTGAAAGTTCATCAAAATAAGTCGTTTGCTTGCAAATATTATCAAAAGTATTGGTGAAAGGATTTGTATTCTGGTCATGTCTTTCCAAGGTATTGTTTACACCTAGCTATCACCCTTGCAAGGATTTTTTCACCATCACAGGTTGTACTAGCAAGGAAGAGGACATGTTGATGTTTGTGGAGATTTATCACAGCCTACAGCCATCATTGTTCGAGACCATTCTTATCCAACCAGGCCATACAGATCTATAGCTGATCCAAGGAGAGGAGATTGGTATTCTGGTGTCAAAATACACCTTTAATGTGGAGTTTTCTGCCCTAAACCCTATCCGTACAGATTAGATAGAGTATTCGAGAGCTTGGAGTTAGGAGGAGAGGTGTCTATTGTAGAGGATTCAGCAATTTCTGGGAGCATTTTAGTGTGTTTTGGCAGGCCGTGCCAATCTGTAGGCTACCATACCAATATTTGCAGGGAATGAACAGGTTTCAAGTCTCTTTTGGAGTCATACTACTCAACCAAACAGGTCGTACTGCTACAGAAGGCCTATTTTCAGCAGATTCAGTTTTGGGTTCTTGTATTTCAGCTTGTGGAGCATGTAGCAGCATTGTATGACAGATATTTTCAATATATGAAGAGCCATTAACGTCTTCCAGTTACATTTATACCTTGCATCACTAAACTTGTGTTAGTTGTTTGTATCAGCACTGTTGCAATTAATTTCCTTTGACTTGCATTATAAATTCTATTGCATTTAAACGGTCTCTAATCTGATTAGAGAAAAAATAAGTTTCTTGCATTTTTAATTTATTGGCATTTTGCCAAACATTTGCAAAAATACAAAAAAAAATGGCCTAGTGGATTACACTAACTATGACATTGTTGATACTTTGCATAATATAGAGGAAATACATAGAAACTACTAGTGTGACATTTTGTGAAGTCTTTCCCCATTACTTATAGCAGTTCAAAGCATATTTTATAGATTTGGTCTAGGATTGGACCCAGCAATGCAAAGAGTCAAAATTGACATGCAATCACCATGAAGAAAAATGCACAAATATTGGAATTTCCAGAAAAAAAAACACAATCGAGATCGATATTGAGGAGTGGCCAAGTCCAACCAACTTAGTTCATGTTTACATTAATGTGGTTCAGACTCAAGAATTATGAGTTTGAGCAACGTAGTGTCAACTGAATTTCCTCACTTGGCAATCTACCTCCACCGTGCTTGCATGCTCTTGCATGGGCTCTGCATCTGCTTTGTAACCCCCAACAAGCTTTCCACATGCTATATTTTTGTCACACCCAACAAATTTTCCACATGCTCTATTTTTTGCATACCCAACAAACTTTCTAGACAGTATATGTTTGTGGCCTCAACCAGGATTTCAATATTTTATGCATTTGTAGGCCTCATCAAACTTTCTGTGTGCTAAGCACCTTTTGAGCCAAACGCCAGGTTCCTGAAGGAATAGGAACCATCCATAAGGCCCTTAAAACAACACAATATATGTTTCCTTCTAGTATCACTTACCATGGCTTCTTGAAATTTTGAGAAACAATCCTTCTCAATAATAATTAACTCTGGCCTCATAAATTAGAGAGCCTTTATAGCACAAGTAAAATAGTAAAATACAGTCTTGCCTCTTAATCATTATTTATCTTATAGTTTGCACTGTTCTACCAATAAACATAGGTTTTTAGAAAAAAGAAGTTATAAAAACTTTCCCTTCACTGTGCAAGAACATATTTAGCTAGCACCTTTCCTTTGCTCTCACCATACTAAATGAAATATTTTGTTTTTCTATTGTTTAGGATTTAGAAAGCATTCCAAATGATAAAGGGAGAGAAATGGGAAAATCAAATTTCTAAATTGCAACAACATATCTAAACATATTCTATCACACTCACATCAAAGACAAAGAAGATTCCCACTCAACAAATATTCATACAAAAAGCGGAAAAAAAACATAAGACAAGTACTCCAGCTCTCACCGAACAATCTTTTGTGGAGTGAAATTGGCCTCCCAAAAATGGTTTAATATTACGCCCTTCCATGTTGCTTTAAACTTTGCTATCCACTCATACTTTTGATCTGACTCTGAGGTGAAACCAGCAGGACCTACCAATATTAGGTGCTGAACATGCTCTGGGTGCTGCAAAAGAACACTTATTTTCAACTAGGAGATAAATATGTGGCAATCCCCAAATTTAAAGATAACTGATAAAATTATCACCTTAATAGCATATTTTGCAGCCATATAACCCCCAAGAGAATGACCTAGTAAAATGAAGTTATCTAGATTTTTGGCTTTACGCCATGCTTCAAATGAATCAATGAACCAGGATTCCGTTTCTGTTGTAGTCAACACACCAGCATGGAATATCAAATCAGTAACAGTCCAGTAATTTATAGCACCTCAAACAGTCTGCACACATAATCCACACTGCATGCTAAAGAAAACAAAAAGAACAGTCATAGACAAAAAATATATTATTTTGATAAGAAATAGAAAAGACAGCTTGGGCTATACAGTGAACAATTAACTTTTGATTCTATATTAATTGCAGATGTCAGCACATAGGAACTCCTTAACATATCATTGACCTTAACATATTAATTTATTACTTGCAACTACTAGGTTAGCCTACCTTACAATTATTCACAATATCATATTAGATGGCTCCCAAGGCCCTTTACATAGCTTCTTGGCCTCTTTTTATGACTTCTTCAAAAAAATTTGAATCCTTTACACTCAATCACACAGTTTTGGAGTCAATTTAGCACTTAATTTACCATTTTTTGAGCTGTAGTACTGGTAAAGGCCACAGAATGTAAAGGCAACAGGGTTTAGCACAATTTCGATCTATACTACATGCATACCAATTGTAGAGCTTGACCTAAATCTACTCAATGATTATTTTGTATCAATAAAAGAACTTGACCTAAATCTACTTAATAATTGCTTGTATAGCTTACTGAACCCTTGTGCATGGTTTCTGACCAAGTAGTCATTGCAGTGATAAAGGACCCATTAACTCTGATCTTTGATAAATCCTATAAAAATCTATAAGCAGTTGAAAGTTTTCCATATGGCATCTGAATATAAATGCTAAAAGAAAAACTTAAATATTGCATAACAAACATTATTACAAAGGAAAAAAGATAATGAAGTTATTTACTTATAAGTTTTACAAAAAAAAAAAAAAAAACTGGTATGCCCTTACAGCCTCCATAATTAAAAGAAAACAGAGAAGAGAGAACAACCACTAGACACTTATTGGCAAAATTTAATTTGGGATATGATTTATGAAACATTGATTGAAGACAAAAGGGGTGTTACTGTAAGTGGAGGAATGCCACATGAGGCCTGCTCATTAACACACATAAGCACTAAATCAGAGGGCATCCTTAAAAAAGAAAAAAACCAACAAGAGACACATACATATGCACAAGTAGGCTGAAAATGTTAAAGATATGTAATGGAACAAAGGCTATAAAATACCCAAATTACTCTCCAATTTACAAGCATTGTTAATTTATCAATTGTATAACCAGGTTAAGAGTGAACTTCCGGCCAAGTTTAAAAGGGATTTGTAGTTTTGGGCCTTTGGCCTTTAGCCTTTAGCGACTCACTCCAAGGGCTTGTGTCAAGAAAACTAAAACATGAATCTCCATTTTGGATTGCTGTTATTAAAATATGCACGTCCTTATGAAAAAGTAAAACTCGTTGCTTCCTTAAGGTATGGCGATCTTTATATTCTAATCTTTGATAGAATTTTCCTTTGATTGGAAAGACTATAGTCCCAGAGCCTCAACTTCCTATGTTAGCAACTCTAAAATGAATCACCTAAATCCTCATTTAAATGTATTTTTTAGCTCAAAAATCAAAACGAAGCTGAGAAAAGAGGGTTCAGATTACATTACAACTAAGAAAAAAAAAAGATAGCTGAATAAAGGAAAAATAGGAGAGTGGCCAACTCAACTTAATAAAAGACAGAATAGAGTTTAATTTAAGACAATAGAAGGTTAACATTTTGTTTCCTCAAATATGCACTTCCAAGGTTCAAGGATGTTTCTAAGCTCCAGAAATGGAACGCAAATCTTATGAATGTTGAAATTAGCTGAGGTAATTCTTGATTTATCTGAAATGCTTTCATATGGGTCTGGCCAGCCCATGGGAGTAATAGGTTATTTACAATGTGGAATTTACATGTTTGAAAATATTTTATAGGACCAAGAGGATTCCAATTTGTTTGCTATTACTTTCAATGCCATTTTCATGTTTCTGACATCATTTTTTGTCTTTCCAATACCATTTCCAGCTTTCTAATCTTGTTTTTCATACTGTTTCTTGTGAATTTACCCAATTATATTGTTTCCTTTAGAAGTTTATCCCAAAGCTCTTGTTGTTTCCTAACCCTAGTCAGCTTCCATTGTTTCGTAATCCTAGTCTTCTAGAATTTAAATACTTGGGTATAACATAGAAAGATCATGCAGAAATTTCAAAGGGTTAGAGAGGCCATAAAAAAGATGGGAGGGTGTCCTTTAGTTGGAATTTGGCCCTAGTTTACTTTCACAACCCTACAACAACTTCCTATTGCAAGCTGCATAAAGCCTTAAATAATTACACAACTTTGTTTTATACTCTCTCCACATGGTTTGGTCCATGCATGTTAAGGTAACTACATAATAAGTGATTGCAAGTACAACTTTCTGACTTTATGCACATTTGCATGTTTTATCCACAATTTGAAGTTTGAACCACTGCATGGGTGTTGTACCCAAACCAAATTTTTGCTTCACTGAGGCATTTTGCTTAATTGAGTCTTAATCTTGTTAAAGTGATGTCAGAAGGTCATTTTTGGGCTTTTCAAATATGGAGCTTGTGTCAGTTTCGTGTCAGTCTATTACTGAGAAATTTCAAGAAAAGTGAAAATCTGAAGGAAGATAGTCAAATTTTTCTATCTCTGGAGAGGGGAGCACATTTTCAAAAAGGTGCCCTATCTTTTAGGGGCTCATATCCTATTTTTAGGGTTTGTCACCTCCAACAGACATTTGTCCGGCATCACGCCAGCTTCGCAACGAGCTATCAAGCCTCTCAAACGGGACTCATAAGCTCGAAGTTGGCTTAAGATGAGTAGTGTAGAAAACAAGAGGAACGGCTGTACCATAATAATCGAAAAGAGCAGCTTTTGAGAAAGGCGCCCATCTTTTTGAGGTGTCAAATGAAGGTTTTTGACTAAATGCCACCCGAGATGTTTGTCTCACATTTGCTCAGGTTTCGCAATGCATCTGTCAGTGGGTGAATTTGACTTGCTAAAATGCCTGAGCCAGAGGACAAACATGGGGTCAAATCTTGGTCAAAATATCAAGGAAAAAGCAAAAGAGCACCTTTTCAAGAAGGCACTTGAGCTTTTGAAGCCTTTAATGCCTTCTTTTGAGTGATCTTGTAAAATTTAATGAACAGATTAATGCACAAAAAATTAATTGAAAATCAGACACAGCAACATAGCAGATACCCTGGGAAAACCCTCCACTTGAGGGAGAAAAACCCAACAACAAAGATCTCTCTTGTATATATAAATAGAGGCAACAATTCTCTTTACAATGAGGCCAATAACAAGGCCAATCTTCAACACCTACACAAGATGCAATGGCAGATAATAATCTGCACCTCCCAATATCTAACTCTGCCCTTGAATAGATTCGCAATCTGCTCTTAATGAAATTCGCACTTGAATCGAACTTTTCTTCTAACTTGAATGATTACAAATGAGGAAGTGATCTCTTATTTATACATCTTGAAGAGACGCCTTCTTTTATTTAACACAAGTCGGCCAAAATAAGGTATAACCAATAAAAGATAAATCGCGCCAAGAGGAGGAGGAGGTCGGCCCTTAATACAAAAGACGTGCCTTTACATTTAATGATTATTTGCTTTAACAAATCGAAGTGACACATCATAATTACGCCTCTTGAGATCTTATAAATTAAATAGCTTATAGCTATCATTTAATTTATTCGCCAAGGAAGATAGCTGGAGTATTAGATCGATGCTGTATGATATCATTAACACTCCCTCTCAGCTAGAGAGAATACATCCAGCTGCTCAAAACAAATCACCTCAATATGATGTCCATCACATTGGCTACAACCAGATGTGAAAAGAAGAATATCACCTCAACGTGATATTAGATATCGCCTCAACACGATATCAACCATAATGGCTATAACCAAACTATGGTAGGTACAAGTGTTCATCACTTGCATGATGTTGTCACCTCAACGTGACTTTCACAAGTACAAGATGTGTCATGGAATCACACACATGACATCCACCATGACTCAGCTCAGAGGGTGGAAACAAGGGCTTTCACCTCAAATTCCTCCGTCTCAGAGGAAAATGCATTAACAAGGGCTTGCACCTCAAATTTCTCCTCGGTCATTCTCGTGAGGAAAATGTGATTAACAAGGGCTTTGTAATCAAATTCCTCCGGCCCCGTGAGAAAAATGTACTAACAAGGATTTCACCTTGAACTTCCCACCGTAGAAGAACTCATTGGGAACAAGGCTCACCGACATCAGACTCCACTACCACAGCTGGATTCTCCACCATACCAAACTTATCTCGGAAGTACACAAACTTTATCCCGGCAAGAGGCTTGGTGAGAATATCTGCCGACTGTTCATCAGTGCTGATGTACTTCAACTGTACAGCCTTCCTTAGTACCATATCCCTAATGTAGCGGTACTTAATCTCAACATGCTTTTTGGTTCCGAAGACATGAAACACTGTGGATTGACAGAAGCTCTACACAACTCATTATCACAATGAATGATAGAGTTCCATTGATTGTCCAAACAACTCGCTAAGGAGCTTACGGGCTACACCGCTTCCCAAGTTGCCATACAAGCTGCAATATACTCTGCCTCTGTTGTACTTAATGCTACAGATGACTGCTTCCTGCTGCACTAGGAAATCATAGCTGAACCCAAATTGAAGCAACAACCAGAGGTGCTCTTCCGATTAGTGACACAACCTACCCAATCAGAATCAGTAAAACCATGTAACTCCAGGTCTACATCTGAAGAATACTTCAACCCATATCCAACTGTCCCACGCAAGTATCTCAGGAACTTTTTAGCTGCAACGAGATGCATCTGTCTCGGATCACACATAAACTGGCTAAGTGCACTCACTGCATAGCAAATGTCAGGTCTAGTGTTAACTAGATACATCAAAGATCCAATTAGCTGTTTGTACAAGGTAGGATCCACCAAGTCTGAATTAGCTGCAGCTTCCTTCAACTTATGTAAGTTGGTCTCCATAGGTGTAGACATGGATTTGCAATCCATCATGCCAAATCTCTTAAGTATATCAATGGTGTACTTCCCTTGACTTATAATCATCTCATCTGGTTTCTGCCAGACTTCTAGGCCAAGGAAGTAATGCATGAGCCCAAGGTCCTTCATCTCAAATTCAGAGGTCAACTCTTTCTTACACTCAAGAATCAGGTGATCTTCTCCAGTAAGGATCAAATCATCAACATATAAAACCAAAATTAATGCTTCACCATTGATTACCTTGAAATAGAGATTCGAATCAGCATCATTCTTCAAGAAACCCAAGCTTGACAGGTAACGATCAATTCTTTCGTACCAAGCATGAGGAGCCTGCTTAAGACCATACAAGGCCTTCTTCAGTTTGCAAACATGTGACTCCTTTCCATGAACCTCAAATCCATCAGGTTGCTCTATATAAACTTGTTCCTCAATCACTCCATTGAGAAAGGTTGTCTTCACGTCCATCTGGTGAATCTTCCATCCTTTAGATGCAGCAATAGCAATGATGGTTCTGACAAAAGTATAGCGAGCAATAGGAGCAAAGGTTTCTTCGTAATCAACTCCCTCTTTCTGAGAAAACCCATGAGCCACAAATCTTGCTTTGTACTTCTCAATGCTTCCATCTGTTGCATGCTTAATCTTGAATAGCCATTTAGAAGATACCACAGACTTGCCTTCGAGTCTAGGAACAACATCCCAAACATCATTCTTAAGAATTGATTGATACTCCTCTGTCATAGCATCTCTCCAAACCTAATGACTAGATGCTTCCTCAACACAGGTAGGCTTAGATTCTATAATCTGACTCATCAAGGCAACATAACTGGAGAACTTATTTGGCCTTTTAATTTCTCTGAATGTGCCTCTAGGAGCTGCAAAACTTTCAACCTCTTGCATAGTACGCCTCGCCCATAGAGGTCTCTTTCTCCCAATAACAATGTCAGTAGGCCCATCAGTAGGTTCCAAGGGTTCAACAGGATCAATATCTTCTTTTGGTTCTGAAGTCTCCCTCTAAATCTCAGGAGTATGGTCAACTTCCATATCCTGAGGAGACTCTTCATTATCAATCTCAATATGAATCCCCCTGGATCTCCTGAATGCAACATCTTCCTCGAATGTGACATCCCTACTGATCTCGATCAACTTCTAACCTGGAATGTATATTCTGTAGGCTTTTGATGTCTCACTGTAGCCCACAAATATTCCCTTCTTGCCAGAAGGCTCCAACTTGGTTCTCTTTTCCTTGGGAACATGAATATAGACAAGACATCCAAAGATCCTCGCGACTGCGGTAATGTCCCCAAATTTATGACTAAGTGACTTAATTAAATTAATTGATTAAGTTGTCCAAAAATTAAATTATATTTCCAAAGGATGACATTAATCAATTATTTTAATTAAATAAAGTGCAATATTATAAAGCCACTTAGATAGTTTATAAAGTGACAATGAAATATTTTAAAAATTAACTTTGTCACTTTTTGAAAAGAATGGGTAAGAGATAAAAAGGAAGGAAGCGCACTTTTTGAAGGACTTTGGAAATGAATATTTTTTCTCACGGGAATGGTCAAGGCTCTCTGGTTTGGGTTTGGAAACCCTTACAGCTGCAGTTTCGGGTGTGAAACTATCACCCCTAGCTGTGAATGGTCGAAGTTTTGAGGAAGAACATAAAGATATAACCAGACTTTCAGGAGTTTCGATTTTTGAGGATTGTTTCTTCTTGGAGATGAATTTTGGAGTTAATGCTCAGATTTGAAGGCGTGCCTCTTGGAGGAAACCCTAGACGCCTCTTCTACAAGCAAAGGACACAAGCTAGGGTCGAGTTTTGAAGAAATCTGGGCAGTATATTAAAAAACGTGGTTATTGGTGAATCGAAATTAGGGCCTCCCTTCAGATTTTCGAATTTACATTACATTGAGTTTTTGCACCTCTAGAGAAACGAGTTTTGGAATGTAATCTTCAGATTTGAGGACGCGGGTTTGCAGTAAAGGCTTGGGCGCATCATTTCTCCAGCAACTGGACTTTACCCAGTCGTGTAGTTGAGAATACTGAGCAGGGCAAATAAAAACGTGATTCTCTGCTGAAGCGACTATTGCAGTAGTTGCAAGCTGGGTCGTGGTTCTTATTTGAGGTATAAAGAGGCAAGAGGGTGATCTCTGTACCAGCACAACATTACTCTAGAGAAACGCCTGCCAAAGAGGTATTTATGGTTGCTGTGATAGGTTTCTGAGCACTGTGAGATCATCCCACACACTCCCAGGCTGAGTTCGTTGGGTATATCCAGGTCAGAATAATTTACTGCTTATATCCAGTAGTTAAACGTCCGCAAATTGTATTCTCTGTTATAGAGAAGGGCCTTCGGTTGATGTGTAAAATTCTAAACTGTAGAGAAGTTCAGTCATAGCTACGTAGAAAACCATAGTATGCACTGCTGTATGTTTCTGGGTTGTAATCTACGGTTATAATCTGCATATCATTGTCATTTCAAGCCATTGTGATCAGAAATTCTAGTTATGATTG
>VDFB02194520.1:0-12577 GCA_007258455.2 Sequoia sempervirens | reverse complement strand
GATCTGAGGGTTTTGGGCACAAAAATTGAAAAGATAGATAGAATTTGTGAGGCCTTGCCTACATATGCAGGGTAATGGCCTACATAAGCAACACCTTTATCTTCCTTGGTAACTTCAAAAATGCCTCCAAATAAACCACGGATTTGAGCAAAATGTAGAGGAAAATTATGTTGCCACCAAGCAAATCACTGCCTTTGGATGAAGAGTTGCTTGTGCATGAAGATCAACATGCGTTCTCTTCTGACGGGCTCTCTTTGTTCATTGTCAACCCTCAAATGAGGTGAATTGGCCTCATTAGAAAAATCACGCCTCCATTTCAAATGCCAGTAGTTTCCCAACAATGCTTCTGATGCAAAAAATTCCTCAAAATAACAAACAAGGATCTTCAGATCTAGAGCTCTGATACCATGAAATAATCCATGATTGAGATCGCACAAGCCATATATGATATTTTGAAGAGAAACCTGTCACACATAAATGAGAAATTACATAGAAAAATATGTGAAACAATAATGATTATTGATTACTGAATGAATACAATGAAGGATTGAATATCCTTATGTAGACTCAGACGAACTCAACATGAGACACTGAATGATGGAATTTTGACTGAGAGAGGAGTAGGATAACAAAATGCATGGATCAGTTAATGACTTTATCTTGTGTGCAACACAAAGAATAAAGCACGTGACTAATTGAAATGCATAATTAATGCAATAACACTCCCAATCATAACTAGATGATCTTTTCCTAAGTTTACATTATTTAGTGGAGTAAATATTAATTAATTTACTCCAACAATATGTTTTGTTGGTTGAGAGGTATGTGTTAGCAATGCGATGTAGGAATGTGAGTTGAAGGTTGAATATTCTTTTATGGAAGAGTTGGGTTAATTTATTGATAGTGTGTGGGATTATAAGTTTGTGTAATGTATTGGTATGTTGTAGGAGAGATGTTTGTGAAATATTGAGGGGTGGGAGTGAAGTGATGCTAAGGGGTGAGTTGGATATTTATTGAATGAAATTTATGGATTGGTTTAAAGGTAATTGAGGTATGGAGGGATGTCTGCTAGAGTGAACTACTCTTGATGGTATGCTAAATCTAAGTTGTAGGGAAGGGTTGATTTGAGTTGGTTGTGAGATGGGAATATATTGTTGTAATTTTTGTGCATTGTTTATTGCATGTGGGTTATTGAGGTGTGTTATGTAACATTTTGGTCAAATTTTGGCCCCTGTTTTGGATTACTAACAAGAAATAATCTTAGTTTGCAAGCACTTTCATGAACCCATCTATAATTTCATGATTTGGGGATTTTGTGAAAACTCTTGTGTCCTTGTTGAATATTTGGGTTGTATTACAAGAATTTTATACATGTTTGGTATTTGAGGGGATGTTGGTTGGTATGTGATTTCTCCTTGTGACGTAACATTTAGATATTTAGGAGGTATCCCAATTGTGTAAGTGCTTTGACTCCATTAAGAGTAGACCTAGTTGTGTTTTGTTCTAGTGTATAGATGTTGTTTTGATGTTGAAGTGAGGCCTTTTTAATGTTAGAATAATAGGTTTTATGTCTAATGGATGATGTGGATAATTTCTAAGGTTCTAATGTTTATGTGGGTTTGGATACTGTGAGATGATTTGTGTTTATGATGTTTTGAGATGATAGTGTGGATTTGAGTTTGAAATGTTTTGAACTTCAGAATAAGTTTTGATTATTTTTGTAATAATGATTTTTATGGGAGACCAAGGGGTGAGAATGGATGGAGAATAAAATTTTAATTAAATAAATCTAGATCCTTAATGATTGGGGATGATTTAGGATTTTATCTTTTTCTTACTTACACTAGTAGAATTTGGCAAATAAATGACTAGGTGACTAAAATTTTTAGTCACAATAACTAAAAATGACTAAATTCTACTCATTTCTTGCAACTCAACTATAAATAAGTAAATAAATGACTAATTTGGTCATTGACTAAAAAAATATTTAGTCACAAAAATAAAAATGACAAATAGTTAGTCGTCAAATCCAAAGTAGTCACAAATTTTAAAAAACAAATTGGCCAATTATTGGCACGATGTATTCATGTGCGCTATGTATTGGCATGATTATTCATGTTCATTGCAGATTCATTCATCTCACTTGACCTCGCTTCATTTGTTAGCCTAGAATGAGGCATTTTGATCAATTATAGTAGCTACTTGCATGGGTGATAAGGATTCAAAGATGACCTAGAGACTTCTAAAAAGGGGGGAAAAGGCAAGGAATTTAGAGTTTGCTACAATGAATTTGAATTTTTTGAGGCCCTTTGTAGCAAAATCGGATAGGGATGATGATGATGATGAGGTTGGTCAGTCTGAGAAGAAACAAAAGAAGAAAAAGAAGAAGGATAAGGACCACAAGGCTTATGATTCTTATATGGAGAAACCTGATGTTGCCATGGAAGATGAGGTAAATTTTATGAGTGATAAGTAATAAGATGATGCAAAAAATGCCCAATATCTTCTTGCAAATGGCTGATACAAGAAGTTGGGTACACAAAAAGCTCAAAAGTGGAAATGTTTTTGCTGTTTTTTAGAATTTGTCACACTTGGACTGAAAAATTGAGGCACTTCCACAATGAATCTTAAAATTTTTTAGTAATATGAAATTTAGCATTTTGAATCTAGTTTCCAAATATATAAATTATTAAAATACCTAGTTTATAGAAATTACATTTTGATAAGGATCTAAAAAACCATTTTTTAAAAGTCCCTTTTTTTTACCATACCAAGCAGGTGTACGGACAACACTTTTTGACCCAAATAAAATTATTTTGCTAATTCCTTTTAAGAAAAGAGAGCTAACAACATGAAGTTTGGTCCGATTTTTTTGTAATTTTGCTGAAATTTTTTATTAAATTTCTTTTATTGTCCTAATTGATGTTTTTTCAAATCAACGTGTACAGACAACATAATTGGACCTAAAAAAAATATTTTTTAACTATTTTTTTTTTCATTGTGTAGAGAATTATCTGAAGTTTGGTCCCATATAATTTTTTTTACAAGAAAATCAACCAATAAAAAGTTATTAAAAAACCAAAAAAACCTAATATTTCAAGTTTAAGGACTATTTTGCTTAGAAATTAATTAAAAAATAGCAAACATAATCCAATTTTAACAAAAATTATATATTTACAAAGTAGACATTGTGTTCTCTAATGGGTTTTAATTTTATAGACTCATTCAGAAAAAAAGTCCATCATCTATGTTGTCAAAGTTAGACATTCTTCTTCAATCTACCTTAGTTTTTTAGTTGCAGGTCAAAGGCTAAGGCTCGGATTGCCAAGCCTTTTCCGAGCCTAAAACCAAGGCAGCATGTGGGTTGGGGAATTCCGAATTTAAAAATGCATACACGCTTTACAAAAACGCGGTATAAGTGCTATAAAAACGCGACATGTGCTTCCTTACTTTCTGGATTATTTTAAAAAATTAAATACTTTTAGACACGTGCTGTTTTCTGTAACGCCAGACAGCTGCTTTTGAGTTCAAACGACGATTCTAAAACACGAAAAGATTTTGATTTCAAACGCGATACACGTGCTTAAAACACGTGACGCCGCTTCTAAAAAAGTATTATTTTTAAATAATTAATTTTATAAGTTATAAAATGTGTATGCATTTCGCTATAACGCTAAAGACGATTTGATAAAGTGCATAATGATTTTTTAATAACGCTGCGACGTTGTTTTCTCAAGCGATCTTTTAATGCAAACTTCCCCCTCTTTGTGTACCTTAACTTCTTTGCTTTTACCCAGCCTGCGTGCCCAGAAGACTCGGCGATGGTGAGACAAATTCTCCAGTTTCAACAAAATCGCGAAGGAGACATGCATACTATGATTTTGAAGATGATGAACCATTGCAGAAATAAAGTCTGAGAGATGATGATCCATATGATGATGATTTCTAGGCTTCCTGAGCTTTAGCCAAACCTAGCTCCTATTTTCCAAGAGAAAAATCCCCAATTCCCATGGGAAATGAATGATAAGCATTTGAGTTTCAATAGATTCCAAGAGAAGATGATGCATACAATGATGATGGATAGGCTACCTCAAAATTTTAGTCAATCAAATATGCTTTGTCCCTTCCAAATCCATTTGACATAGTTAAATGAGATCTTATCAAAAACCTCAAATGAAACATATGTATGTTATCTTTTCATTTTTCCTCTTTCTTTTTTTTATGGGCTTGACCTATTTTAGTCTATTGAAACTCAAATGCTCATCATTCATTTCCCATGGGCCTTGGGGATTTTTGTTTGCAAAATAGGAGCTAGGTTTGGTTAAAGCTCAGGAAGCCTAGACATCATCATCATATGGATCATCTTCTCTCAGAATTTATTTCTACAATGGTTCATCATCTTCAAAATCAGAGTATGCATGTCTCCTTCATTATTTTGTTGAAACTAGAGAATTTGTCTCACCATCATCAGAGTCTTCTAGACCTGCAACTGCAAGAAGATATTGGGAATTTTCTACATCATCTTGTGCCTTATCACTCATATAATTTTCCTCATATTCCATTGCAACATTAGGTTCCTCCATATAAGAATCATAAGCCTTGTGGTCCTTATCCTTCTTCTTTTTCTTCTTTTCCTTCTGTTGTTTCTTCTCAAAATGACTAGCCTCCTCATCGTCATCATCCTTGTCCTTACGCTTACTCTTCCATAATTCCTTCACAAGTTCAAATTTCTCCTCTTGTTGCATCACCCACCAAAGTTATTCCTCTTTCTTTCTCCTTTCCATTTGAATCCTTTGTTCTTCATCATCTTTTCATTTTGCTTCATCAGCCAAGACGAGTTGGTGTCCTACTTTAATTGTTTCTTTTGCTTTAAGCCAATCATCTATTTTTCAGTTCCATGTTTCCAAGCATACATAAAGCATTTGATGTGTTTTTATCCACCTTAATTGCATCCCCAATCAATTCTAGGCTTAGTTGGATCTCATTCTAAGCTTGAGCCATGGTTGCAAGACGTAGATATGCATCCATATAATTAGGAAACTTGAACAATTTTGGCTTGTATAAAAGATTTGATTTTTTAGTATCATGTAGTTGTTCAAACAACCTAGCAAGATTAAATAGTGTTGTGACTTTATCCCATGGTAAATCAAGTGAAACACCACCTTCTTCTAGTCGATGGAAGAATTCCATATCCTTAAAGTGCATAGAAAAATTGCATAATTGGCACTAGGGCTTTCATTTATGAATTCAACCTAAATGCCATTTCCTAATGCCTCCATAAAAGTTTGTTGAGCCAACTCTATTTCATCACGCTCAAAATGAAGAACCCCAATTTTGTTTAACAATTCAATGGGTACTTCTCTGCTCTTCTTCAGAAGAGACTTTGTTGTCTTAAGAGAATCTAAGGCTACACTAGGGTCTTTCGATATTAATAACTCATCCATCTTGATAAATGCATGAGAATCACGTGGATCTATGCGAGTTTCCTTTCTTAAAATTTCCAAAGCCTTCTCTGCCTACCCTTGCTAAGCATATATATGGCCTATAGTTTTTAAGCTTTCACACTTCTTAGGGTGGACCTCCAGACCCTTTTCAAAATTTGAGAGAGAACTCTTAAGATCTCCCAGCTTCAATTGAACTTGTCCACAAAATCTTGTGGCCTTTGGCTTTCCTTGATTGATACCATGTAGTAGCAACCAGTGGTGTCATAATCACCTTTACTATGATAAGATCGTGCAAGATTATAATATGAATGATATTTCATGAGAGGGTGGTCAGTTGAAACAAAAGTTGTCTTAGTCAATTGTTCCACAAGAAAATGTTACCTTGTGAAGAAAAAATGGTTTGCTAAATGATTCAATGTCATTGCACAGTACGGGTATAATTCAAAGGCTCTATGCATCTTTTCCATTCCTCCATGAACACTACCTTTTCCACTAACTATGAGAATCCTACAATTAAAAAATTCACAAAACTGACCATAGAGATTTTTCCCCATTTCAAACAGCAAAATTTCCCAAAAAATGTGTTTAAAACCTGCAAATAAAATCACGCTGATTTTCACGCCAAAAAAAACCATGAGACCATAGCTTGTTGCTTACTATTATGCTTTGGTATATTTTTTCCAAGCATCCATAGGTTGTTTGAAATCACCTATTTTAGGCTTTTAGCCATAGCAGCGAGGTAGTGATCTATTTCATAAAATGCTTTGGTAGACATGTATGAAAAATGTGGTAGCATAGACAAGGCAATGAAATTTGGAAAAAAATCCTAAAAGAAATGTGGTCTCATGGTGATGGAATTCCATGACAAGTGAATTGTTATGGATTTTCATGGAACTCCATCACCATGAGACCACATTTCTTTGAGGCATTTTTTCAACTAGTTCACTACCTTGTCTATGTTATTGATTACTATTATGCTTTGATAGATTTTTTCCAAGCATCCATAGCTTTTTTGAAAGCACTTGTTTTAGGATTTTAGCCATAGAAAAAAGACAGTGAATTGTTTGATAAAATGCTTTAGTAGACAATATGTATGAAAAATATGGTAGCATAGACAAGGCAATGAACTGTTTGAAAATGCCTCAAAAAAATGTGGTCTCATGGAATGCCATGACAAGAAAATGCAATTGGCATCTACTCCTAGTTATTAGTTATGCAATGTGAAGTAATTGCATGACTGCTTAGGTTGACTTTGTAAAAACTATATTGTAATTGAAATTTTATCATCTATCAACATCTAGTTATTAGTTATGCAATGTGAAGTAATGCTTTGAGTTTGAAAGATGTGCAATGAAATGTAATCAACAATGCAGATGATTATGAACAAATAATTGATACAAATTCATAATATACCCCTATATTCCAACCTAAAATACATAAAAAAATCCAATCATATACAATATTATCAACAAATAATTGAGACTAGAATTCAAGCACCAGATTAAATCTTCTTGTCCATTGATTGCTTCAAATAGATATTACAATATAACATAAGTCTCCTCATATATGTTTCTATAAATGCCTATGATGATGATATCAAAATTCAGTCTTGGTTTCTCTTTTATAAGAGAAGCAACAAGCTTCAGATTGGTACAAAATTTGGTATCTTTTCAAAATTCACGCCTCTTTGTATAACTAGACTAAACATTAGTTTTTCTTAAAACATAAAACAAAGAAAGTAGATAACTAATGAAGTCCCCAACACTCGTGACACCATAGTCTATTAATCTCCATAAGACATCCATGATCACTGAAGATATTTTCAAGGTCCTTTCTCCATATTACTGTATTTCAATGTGTGGTTCTTCTACTGTGACACCCCCAAGGCCTACTGTTCGGGAGGAGGACCCATATACCTCTGCTCCCACTCGTACACTACATAATCTTGTGGCCATTTTTTATTCTTGAATTTTCAATATATTTGCAAGGTGAATCTTCCATCGGCTATCTAGTAACCCTACCATCCATGATAAACTTAGAATATCCAGCATCCAACGCTATTACTCCATCCATGATTAAGTCGAACCTGTCAAGGATTGACTCACCATCCATTTGTATGTGAGTGATGCATTGTGGAACAATATGAAAAAATTCACTCTTCCATTCATTGAGTTCCTTCAAGTGGTCATAATATTTTAATAGTTTTGGCACAAACCACTAATTCAGAGTATGAAATGAATCTATTCTTGTTCTAATATTTTGGTCCTCTCGTTGCATATATTGGAATTCATCTATAACTATTTTGGCCATCTTCTCTATAGGTTTTAATGTTGTAGGAGCCTCAGTACTCCTCTGTAAGATTCTGCACAAGGTTACCAATGTGTGTTGTATGGGCTGCTAGTTCTTAAAAATGGGATCTAGTATGGGTAGATGTGTTTTCATCTAATCAATTTCTTGTGTCAGTGAGCTGTAGCAATCATACACACTTTCCAAATTATCCACAATTAGCTTTATCCTATGCTCGAGGACCTTCTCTAAAAAATTATAGATTTGCTTATTCACTCCTTCCTTATCCTCATTGTTGGCTTTCGTCAACTCTTCAATCTCCTTTCTAAGAATTCTCACTTGTTCAGTAGAAGCATTTTCTATATCAACTAGTGGAGGAGGACGTTGGTATAGCATTATTTCCTTGTTCTATGAGGGGCCTTCTTTCAGTTGCTCCTTCAACTTCAAATTTTCCATGAACAATTTATTGACTTCATCATTTAAAAACTTTTGTTCCTTTTCGTACTCTCCCAATATAGCTTCCATCTCCTTAACTGCAGCTCGGGTGAACATAGTTGAATGCATTGTCATGGTTGTAGCTTCTAGAGGAGATGTATCCTTTAATTTTTTCACCATAGTTGTCCCTTTCATTTCCTACACTACATCTAGTAACCTTGGTTTATGTGTACTCTTTTGTTTGGCCCATAATGCCAAGGTTTCAATCTTAGGGTTATACCTTGTGCCACTTACTCCATCTGATTCAAACTCAACAATCAACATTGGGTCCTCCTGTGTTCTCACTTGATCAAGAAAAAACATTTTCTTTAATTCCATATGAGGGAAAATAAGTATATTACATTTTAAAATCATCTATCTATCCTCTTGTGGGATGACATCAATATTATCAATCCTTAATTCATTAAAATTTTGGGCTACTATATGGTCATGTTGGGGTTCCTCAGCTCTCATCTTATTTATTTCAACCCTCACTTCAAACTCTCTCATTTTCATCTTAATCTAAAAGTCTTTAAATTCAAGGGTTTTGATAAATTCATCATCTTCCAAGAACTTGCAAGTTGCAACTACCCTGTCATCCTCATGCATTTCTCTTTCTCCTTGTACCTCAATATCGGCTCTAGCTTCAGGCCTATGGGCTTCAGTTTCAAGCATAGTTTGGTCCACTTAAACATCATCCTTGAAATGTCTTAACACATTAACTACTTCTTTATCTCCAACCTCCTCACTTATTTCATATGAAGCAAGTGGCTCTATCTCTTGTGTATTTTTTTTTAGAAGGTGGTTTTTCGGGAGGTGATTCTGGAGAAGCATGACATACTAAAACAATATCCAGAGTTGGTTCTATAATTACAATACCACTTAGCCTTTTGGGAGACAATTTGGCAAGGTACCCCATAGCTACTGTAGTTTTAATTAATTCATGAAACCTATTAATTATGATATCAATCCTCTTGATAGGATCTACTTCCTCTACGAAATAACCCAAGAAATCACTATGCTTCATCTTTCTTTCTTCCTCAAACCTTTTCATAATTTCCCATTTTCTCCTCTTGTCATATACTTGTTGAGGAGTGAATTTTTTTTTTATTACATCTTCTTCATAGTCAATCTAGTGAGTAATCATAACCTTGGTAAGGATGGTGCATCTTACAAAATTCATGTGACCCTCAGGGTCAAAAGCTCTTTCCTTTCAAGATTGTAAAGAGTACCTTGATTTTAGATAATTTTACAACTCTTCAAGTGTATCGAATCCCACTGATAGTTCCCAACATGTTGTCAAATTAGGTAGAAATGTACCCTTCCTTTGTTTACTCATGACATCCTTTTCCATCCATATAATTTTCCACATGAACTCTAAAAAGGCTAATCGAAGGGGGATAAACTTTGGCAGTATATGTGGGGGTTGTGGGCATCAATAAATCTTTTTGATTGTGGCATCTGGTAGAAAAAACCAATCACCGACATTATGAGTATGGCCTTGCTTAGGTTTCAAATCCAAAGGTCTTAAAAATTGTAGCACAAGTGTGTGTAGTCTTGGTAGTTGGTGGCCAAGAACTCTCATAATTTTGTACACAAACTCATCATAGAATATCACATTATTTAAATTCTTACATCTGATGTCCCATATATAACACCATAGTTGCACTGGCAGCAATTCCCCTACTTTTCAATTTGACCCAAACACATCCTTTTGCTCCATCTATCTTTATTCTGGTATAATATTAGGTGGCACAACAAATAATATTTCTTGAATGTTATGGGGGCTCTATTTTTCCTAACTTGCAGAAATGCTTCATGCAATGCTTTCTCAAGATATGAGGAAAAATCATATTCAATGTTCATCTCAGGGTTTTGGATCCTCATAGCCATCATCATTAAACTAACTGGAATTCACTCTTTTGCATCTATCCCAAGTACATGACAAAGCAAAAAGTAGGTTTTCTTAAAATAGAATTGAAAATCTAAGACTTCAAATGGTTTAGTAGCAGAAGGGGATATAGGAATCACCCTATTGTTCACACCCCTTTTCATCTAAATGGGGACTTCATCACTTCTATGGGTTTTCCTCAATCTAGTATATTTTTCTTTACTTCTTTGCAAATCAATTTTAGTCAGGGCTTGTTTTTTTAGATCAAAACATTCAATGCTAGTTGCTTTAGTCAACACAACTAATGGTGAACCATATGGCAATCTCACAGAGCTAGTAGTAGGATGATAACTCTGAGCCAATACTTTGATGAACTCTACATCTATAAAAACATTTGGAACAATTAATTTGTCCAAATCTAATGCCCAAGGATTTGACACCAGAATCTTTCCCTCCCTTTTTTCATAAAAGTACCAAAATAGTTCCCACCCAAAGATAGGGATAAGGGAATCTCTACAACCATGAGCCACATCATTAAAAACATTCTTAAATCCTCTCTCAATTGATTCAGGGAGTATTTCCATGATAGATTGGTGTAAGGACCTCTTTTTAACCTTAGATTCTTAATTTTTAGTTTGAGGTTCTTTCTTCTTGGGCGACATGATGTCCTTTTTAGATTCATTTTCTTTCTTCTTGGGTGGCATGATGTTTAACTATCTTACTTCTCCTAGTGTATTTGAAATGTAGAATTCCAAACAATCTTGTACTCATAAAACTTAATTCACAATTTAAATATCTTACTTCTCCTATACTTTTGAAATGCAAAATTCCAAACAATCTTGTACTTGTAAAACTTAATTCACAAGAGTTTTGTGCACTTACCCAGGTTATGATGGTTGCAAAGCTTAACCTCAAACTCCCAGCTCCCCGTATGACAATTTTTGCAAATGAGTGCAAAGAGAATGTTGAATTCTTGGTTTAATGGCTTCTGAGCTCAGTCATGTCAACATTAATATCACCCTTACGCCAAATATTTTTCTCATAGTTCGAGTTTGAACATGCACCATTGATTTTACAAGATCATATGGTTGATGTGATTCGTGTATTTAATACCACTCTATCACCACCACTTTCTATAACTGCCATGGGATAGAGGGGTATAAGCCGCTATATTGCATGCTTCTTTGCATTTTACCGTAGGGTAGTGGGATTCTTACCTCTATACCACAATCTTGTCTTGTTTAACCCATGGTACTGCAGTTTACATTAATAGTTAACCTCATACCACATGCTTCATCACATCCTTTCGTAGTATAGCGGTTCATATCGCCCTACCGCATGCCTTTATGATCTTCCTCATGGGATGGCAGGTTATTCCCTACTATACCACACCCTTGATTTTTCCTTCTCGTGGTATGTTGGTTTATGATGTATTTAAATTTTTTCATACTACCCAAGTTTGCCCTCATCATAATACTTCCACGGTATGGTGGGTTATTCCCTGCTATACCACACCCTTCATTTTTCCTTCTTGTGGTATGGTGATTTATGATTTATTTCAATCCTCTCATACCGCCCAACTACATCCTCATCATAATACTTCCATGATATGGTATTAAACATCTTCATTCTATCTGTTACACATCACCAGCCCACCAAGGGTTCATATTACTACTGCGGGATCGCAGTAAGAGACTGTTAAGGGATTTGGAATGTTTTTAGTTGGACATGCTTTTGCTTCAGTATATATGTGATGAATTTTTGGATTTGTATAGGTCTTTCAATGTTAGTCAGACCTAAAAAATCTATATGTTCAGTAAAAAAAAAAGGAATATAAGGGTCAAGGCTCGGGTCATGGAGCTCAAGGTTAATTGTGATGATGGAACTAGGAAATTTTTTAGGGTTCTAACACAATTAATGATGAACTAGACTATGTTTTTCCTTCATCGTGCTTGTGTTATGTTTTTAGGAGTTCTTCTCTTGTGAATATATCCCCAAGGAAAAAATTTCTCATACCTGTAATTATAAACATCTTCTTGTTTTTTGACTGCAAATTATTTTTAATCTGTAAATTGAATTCTATTTTAAGTTTCCATTTGTAGTTATTAGCGGATTAGAAAGTCAATAGTTATCAACTTATGAACTCAATAAATTTTTACTAATTCAAGTTGTCGATTTATACATTATTGTTTATTTGGACTTCAAGAAATGAAGACAAGGACTATAAGGTGAAAATTAGATGATAGTGATCATAATGTTCAAACTCTAGAGACAGAATATGAGCATGTGCATACTGGAAAAGTGATAAAAAATAATGAATATTTTTTGAGTCTTGGTTTGAAAAGGAAAGTTGTAAATCCACTAAGTAGTATATTATTTGTTTAATAGTGTTTAATCAAATTTTATAGGAAAGAGCTTTATATATATAATACATCATATGATATTTTTTTTTAGGGCAACAAAAAGAGTGCAAAGAAATGTG
>VDFB02194519.1:0-24434 GCA_007258455.2 Sequoia sempervirens | reverse complement strand
TCCCACTAGGTTTTATATCTTACTCCATTTTTGAGAGATTACATTGTACATGGGTATGTCACCAGGCAAGTAGTTGTGACCCATTTCTTATATTCCCACCTAAGCTATGTTTAAGGGGATTATATTTACTGGTATACAAATAGGCTTTAAGCCTACTTAGGCATCCCTTAACACTTACTCATGCGAGGTGTTATGGTAGTTAGTAGTCTTTAGAGGTGTTGACTCACTTTCGATGCCTCATGCCACTTTTGAGGTATGTAACTTGCCAACACTCCATGAGTGAGGAGTCCTATCCTCATTTCATGGAGGTTGGGAGCCTCCTTCATGCCTATATATGTACCCTTCATTTTCCATATAGTTTTTTGTTCATTACGTTTGTTATCTATTCTCTATTATTGTAATTTCATTACTTCTTCCACTAGCTCATCTATTACATTCGTGCATTCTACAAGGTCAAAATAAACTACAATAGAAGCTTATAGTGAGGAATATCTCAAGATAAGTGTCAATTTTTTTGAAATAATGTGAAGAAGAATGCCAACTTCTAAGAAATAAATTGGCGGTTAAGCAAGATCACCTTCAAAAGTAAGAGGGTATTTCTTTAGCTCAAGTTAAAGAATAGCCATAGTTAGTTCACGTTCCTTCCTCTCCACCACCTTATCCTTCACAAAATTCCTCTTCACCACACACAAATCCTCCTTGCACTTCCACTCCTCCACCATCTTCTCCTCCATATTCACCACTAGTGAACAAAAGTTTCAATTTGGTCCCAAGAAATATTTTTCCTCTTATAACTTTAAAAGCCTAAACAATATCATCTCCTCCTTGGTACAAAGAGTCAATTTAAGTAAGAAAATGAAGCATTTTCAAGTAGTCTACAAATTTTTTGATGCAATTGCAATATTGTTAAAGACTACTCCCTAATGAAGGTCCACACAACTTCTTATTTGATAGTATATTCTTCTAGAAATCAATTTGTGGAGTTTGTTAAACTTGTAGTGGATAAAAATGAGGTTGATTTGACATAAATTAATTTTAGTATCACCAGAGTTTGAAATTAGGTCCATCTACTTGTGAGGGGAATATTCACAATACCCAAGTATTATCTATAAAACTAATTGAAATATTTGGTAAATAAAAAGAATCTAAGGAAAATCTAGAGGATTGGGAAAAGCTATTAACTTCCTATATCAAATCTATCATTGATATTTCTATAGAATAACTAAGTGATCTACCATCTCGTTCATCCACGTTAGATGCACAAGAAAATTGAGAGGGGGGGTGAATCAGATGTACATTAAAACATTCAATCCCTCATTAGCTTTCAAACCCTTATCAAAATTTAAACCCTTATTAAGCATTGGTGGAATGTAAACATGTGAAACAACAATGCAAACACAACCATACATAAGAGAACATCGGATTTACATGGAAAACCCTAAGTAGGGTAAAACAACGGTGACAGTTAATGCACATATATATTAATAACACCGAATATAATTAGGCTTATTGCCAACGGCTCACTACTTAGAAAAGGAAGAAAGGCTCACTATCATGTGGCTCACTGCTAAAAAGAAAGAAGAATGGAAGAAATTGTTATAGAGAGATTCACTATCTTAGAGAAATAGGAAAAATTCACCATTGCAACTTTGTATCATGTGCAACCTTTGGTTCACTGCCTCTAGTAACTTCAAGCACACAAAAAAATGTTGACACCTTCTTCTCACTACATCCTGAGTCATAAGAATTAAGCTCACACTCAAATCACCACACTTGATCACATTTGAATCTCACACTTGCCACACATCTCCAACAACTCACCTTGCATTTATACCATTCATGACCTAAATAGTCTTTATTAGGTTGGCCTTAATGAAACGTATGCACCTCAAATGTGCAACACCAAAATAGGTTGACACCAAACAATTTTATGGTGGAAATAAGTGAAGTCAAACCACACCTAGGGATAATTAGGATCCAAATATACATCACCACACTACTCAACACATCCAGAATCCATGAGGTGCCTCCATAAATAGTGCTACCACACCAGGTCAGCCAAACTTGAACTAACACTACAAGCAACCGCATACATATTTCTCCAGGTCACACAAACAACATAGAAACACTCCACAACATCCACACAACATCCTATAATATTCTAGCATCATCACAATATTCTGCAACATTGTCGCAACCACCTAAAACAAAGATTAGTTTCATCCTATGCAATCAAACACACTGCCACTAAACTTCAACACAAGAACTAAACTTGCAGAGAAACTCAACACCAAAAAACTCCAAGGGAAGGTAGATACAAAAAATATAAGAACATTCTCAGATCTACAATACAAAAAACCTTACTATAGAGAAATGCAAGCAATCTCATTTCTCCCAGATAACCTTCTACACAAATAAGCACACTATCAAACACAACTTTCATTGTAGAACAATCTAGAACTTGAAACCTTGGATATAAAACCTTTGAATTCCTCTGATCAAATGCATATCCAAACCACACAAGCATATCTTCAACCATGAAGAAAATCATAGCACAACACCAAACACACCTCTGTCACATTGCACTCTTTTATCCAAATTTTCTCAAAAACACTTGGAAACGAAGTGAACTAGTTGCATCAACAACACCAACACAACACTACAACGCCTTCTCATCATGAATCTAGCATCTATAATACTAGAAATCTCCACATCTATAATATCTACTCAACACTACACTAGAGGTTGACATTAGTGACAACACTAAAGACAACATTGTGCAACACACTTACTACTGCCATCAATGGCAACATTGCAACAATCTTCTTGACAATACTGGAGGTTGACATCAATGATAACACCAACAAAATACTTGCAATAGTTTGATGTGCCTCTGTATGGAATAATATTAGACACCATTGAAAGGATTGGTAAGTATCAAGTTGATAGAAGAGCAACAAACAACTTGGTGGAAAATATTACCCTTAATGCTTTAATATATTGAGGAAGTTATGAATTTGTATCAGCATATTCTAGACAAAACGAAGGTAATTGATATTAATTGTCAACTTAGAAGAAAAGAGGACAATGCTTATACTTTATTATTGAAATAAGTGTAGGAGATGATGAAAATAGACACAAATATTACAACTAATGTGAAGTTTCTTAGTAAATCTAAAGAAAACAATTGTCCTAAATGGTTAAAAAGTATTAAATAAAAATTAATGGTTCTAAAATAATATGTCGTTAATTTTAAAAGATTGATTAATGTCTATAATCCCATTTTGGTTGACATCATAAAATTAATTGAATATCTTTTGAAGTTAATATTTTTTAAGAAAAATGAAATTAGCTTGTCAAATATTACTATTCTAAAGAAAATCTTGAAAGACATGATATCAAAAGATTTATCTATGAAAGGTATTTTTTATTGTAATGCACTAGAAAAATTGGGAAATATGTTTATAGCTGATATTTGGAAAGCCAAAGAAGGTGCTCGAGTGGGATCAGAGGTACAGAATCCTCAAAGATGTGGCTACAGGTTTGTTGTATCTTCACGAAGAGTGGGAGCAATGCGTAGTGCAAAGAGACATCAAGTCCAGCAACGTTTTGCTGGACTCGGAGCTGAATGGAAAGCTAGGGGATTTTGGGCTAGCTTGTCTGTACGAGCATAACGAAAGCTCACACACTACTCGTGTGGTAGGAACGCTGGGCTACATCGCACCAGAGCTCGTACACACAGGAAAGGCCAGCCCCGCAACAGATGTGTTCAGCTTTGGTATTTTTATGTTGGAGGTTGCATGCGGAAGGAGACCTGTCGATCTGTCTCTCCAATCGGATCAAACAGTTATGGTGGACTGGGTGAGAGAGTTGCATGCCACAGGCAGTCTCATGGATGCAGCTGACCCAAATCTTGGTGGGCAATATGATGAAGTTAAGATGGAGAGAGTGCTCAAGTGGCGCTGATCTGTTCCAATCCTCAGGCAGAAGGCAGGCTTGGCATGAGACAAGTTCTCCAAATACTTGAAGAAGAAGCTCCAATACCAGGTTTTGACTCTCCCTTTCATTTGGATACGATTCCACCCAGCAGTACTTGGAACTATTTACCATATTACAGTCGCAGCGCAGATGCTGCCATTTCCAGCTCTCTAGAGGGACAGTAGACTCTGCGTAGTCAGGTCAAGCTCGTTTTCTGACGATGCCGGTGTGTATAAGATGGATCTGTGTGATTTGCTGTTGTAACCTTCTTGTTAGGGTATTACCTTGGCTCTTCGACTTATCGATGAAGGTATTTGTACTGTATTTGGATACAATACGTAATTATAGAATATCCCTCAGTGGCCGCATTTACTTAGCTGGAGATCGTTGGCTTTATTCCTAATATTACAAATTATTATAGTAGTTACTGCTGACACATATACCTGTAGTCTTCAACTAATACTACTGTTATTTACATCAAATCACATCAGGCTAGTTGTAAGCATTTAAAGATCCTCCAAATTTTAAACTCTTTCTTTGTCGTATTCAACGAAATCTCTTTTGATTTCGTAACACAAAAATATTATTTATGCCTGCAACTTTAATCTAAGGAAGACAACTTTGAGCGGAGCAGGTGGATTGAAAAAACTCTTGATCTTGATTTCTAGAATATAATAATAATTGAGTCTTGCCTAGAGTAATATAATTGAGACTATTGCGTGTCTACATATTTCATGTTTTATTCCATTCCCCTTAGACTAAAACTAATAGTATAAGTCCATCTTTAACCATGTTTATCATGCTTAGGACATTATTATGGATTTAGGATAGAACTATGTTATTGTAATTCTTTCATAATATTCGAGTTTGAAATTGAAATTTTAATGTGTTTTGTAGATTTTTAGATGATTTTTAAATTATGTTTTTAAAATATAATAATTAATTTTATAAATTAGTAAATTATATATTTGAATTATTCATATTAATTAGTGAAATGGTCAAGAAAAAAATTGTCATTTTGAATTTTTAAAATTTTAAGGTTGTAAGTTACAATTTTAAACGTGGTTTTAATCAATTCTATATGTAGAAATTAAATTTAGGGAAGTACAAATAATCTATTTAAAGATTATGATTTGTGTGTTTTCGTACAAGAATACATTGTATTAGGCATTGCCATCATGATGTGTAATCTCACACACAACGTTTTGCACCATGTGTCATTCATAGAACACTACGAATTATGTCGTGCAACACCATGCTTTAATCACCACTTGCATAGTGTTTGGGACCATGTCATGCCCCTCATAAATAACTCATCTCATATATAGCCCTTTTCATCATGTGTCATTCAAGCAATACTATGGATCATGCTACATAGTTACCAACAACTTTATCTACATTATGCACAATATTTACATTATAATGCACACTCATAGTGCACAATCAAGATCTCAAATTATGAAATTGTGTAACATCTCATAACATCATATAATATGCAACAACCCTTAAGTTTAACCTTAAAATAATAACCTCCCCCATATGCTTTTGGTTGTCAAACTCATTGCAAAAGAGAAAATTTACTCCTATTTTACAAATTTTTAACTATGACAAAATAGAAAAATGACCCCTCCGATGCAAATTTTGATAACTAACATATATATATACTACTAATGCTACAATAAATGTAACATAAAAAGTGCCTACTATTTACATGAATGAGTCAAATTGGATAGTGAGACCATTTGTGGCAGATGGAGAGACTGTAGATTGAGTATGGCGTAGAGGATTGATCAACCTCATGCGAGATGAGCCACCAAAGTAGGATAAATAGGCCACGTGGGAGTCTTTTGGAGTGAGTTCGATGTGCTGGAGAGTGGCCAAGAGAGAATAAATTTAAAGGATCTGTAATAGAAATAGGGCTCAAACTCCTTGTCCTAGATTAACATGCCAATAGTTTTCATAGTCAACAATTTACGCAAGAGCAGGTAAGATAGATACCATCGTAGAATGGGAGGAAAAGCCGCCAATGACAAACCTTCCACTCCAAAGCCTTGACTACACCCCCAAATTGCAAATTGTGCCCCCACTTTGACGCCAACTTTCACCAGTGATCTCAGCATGGGAGTGCTTACGTGAGAGAGCATATCCTCTAACTTGTGTGGATGCACCTTATGGTTGGGCGTGGCCTACCAAACACCAATTAAATGGCAAAATACTTTATGTGCGTGAATGGTGAGAGGATTTCACAATGCCAAACACCAAAATTTTATCACACTCTTCAGATTTCAAATGCCAAGAAATGGCACATTCTATGTCGATCTTCATGAGAGAAATCGTGGGAAGCAGGTTTACAACCTTCACATGGCCTTTACACAACCTCACCTGATTTGCCTCGGTAGATTTGAAACGCCAAGTATGGTGCAAACCCTCGAAATTGCCCTTCACAGATCACTAAAAAAATGCTCACCTTCAAATTTTAACACAAATGGGCAAACAACGTTTGCAACAATGCTGCTCAGATTGGGGCCTAACTAGTTTCCTAAAAGTAATTAACAAACAACAATGAAACTAGCCAAATATAAAAAGGGTTCACCTAAAGGCTTGAAACTACCTCCATCATATCATATTAGAATTAGGAGAATCTAGGAGATAAAAAACAAGTACAAATGAACAATATGTAATATTGTATTTAGACAATCCAAATTACATTGAGTATAAAACCTTGCATACATAGGCAAGGAAGATGCAATCCACCTATGAGGTGGATTGATAAGTTCCCTTGAAATGGTACAAATGAGTAGACAAGTGTCCTATAAGTGTCAACATTACGAACACTTGGAGTGTGCAAACCAACAATCTCTATGACCAAATCATCAACCTTGTGTGCCAAGAGTGTAGTGACTTTTGAGGTGAGATGGAAAGACTTCCAACCTCAAAAATGTATGTACATGAGGTTAACCAAATAACTTGGTAACCTCTAGAGGTCTAAAAGTTTGCACATTCAGTTAAACAAGATGTTGCCTAACCTCATCAAGCTAAGTGCACTTAAGTATAGTGAATAGATTAATTATTCACACTAACATCAAATACAACATCATTTATTCAATTTCAACTAAAATGAAATATTGTCAAATATCATCTTTAATAAAGAATCTTTGACATCTCAGCTATAAGAGAGAGAATGTCACCTGAGTGCTTTTCCTTTAATCATGTGTCAACATTCCCTTACATACCTTCCAACTAGAAGTGGCCCTAGCCTTCATGATGGTAATAGATCAATAAAATCTCTTTGATCACCATGTCATCCAAGAACTAGTGTTTTGTTCTAAATACAAATAAGATGTCATACAAATCTAGATACCCTTTAGTTGAGCATGACTTATTTGATTGATCTGTAATAAATAGACACTATGAGTTGACATTGCAAGCAATGATTTTGCATAGTTTGGCCAAATATTTAGTAAAAATTAATAAATTTCATTATGATGGCATGTATTATACATTCACATGCATCTTTCCCAAACTATTTATCTAAAAATTAGTTTTAACATTTAATTCATATAGTAATATGGTTATATTAATGCATGTTCACCTTGTTACAAAATTCTCAACTCTTCTTTTTGTACTTCAATAGTATATTTAAACACACACACACACACACAAACATCTTCTAATATAGACAATTCCAATGTATGCATTTGCATCTATACACACATATGCATGTGTATATATAAACTTATGTAGCTACACACTTAACCTTTTAATTCAATACCACATAAAAAAAATATTTCAAAGGAAATTATATTATTTTCTAATAATATGATATGTACATATGTATGCATACATATATACACACACATATTATTATATATGAATATAGAATTATACTATCTTATAATTAAAACAATTTCAATGCATGTATCTGCATTTGTACATATGTGCATGATGCATGATGCATACATATATACTTATGTAGTTAAGAATTTAACCTCTCAATTCGATACCAGTTATAGATAGAGTACATTATTATCTAATATTATGGTCTATGCATATGTATGCTTATGATCCTATGAATAACTTACCACTCATTCATATTTAGACATAATCAATTCTAATTAGTGCATATATGTTTTCCATAATGATACCAAACTAACCTTGATGATACTTATGAACAACACAATTTTACTAAGATAATGGTACTATTTAACCATTCAACAATGGTTTATTAAAATAAATATAAACTTATTACTACCGAGCTCATAAGAATAAGACATGATTGAAATAACTATTTAAATCATTGTCATGAGGGAAAAAGATAATGCATGAGTAACTTCATGGTTTAAACATTATCATGTAAATAGTAGAATATAATGCATTACTCTTAACAATTTAACATAATTGTCGGTGATCTCGCAATAATGTGTTCCACTTTTTGGTGGAAGTAGAACATTGAAATCAATATTTTTTGCCAAATTTTCACTTTCTCATAGCTACAATAGCTAAATTGTGAAGAATTTGAAGATGGCATGAACTACTATTTTTTGTGATTTTTTCTCAGATTATAAATACATTTTTAAAAATTTGAGAACTAATTTTTGAATTTTTTTTACTTAACTTTTAATAACTTGTTTTTTTATAGTGAGTAGTATTTTTTAAAAGTGGTGTTTATTCATCATAGCATAAATTTATTTGTAGGAAGGATAAAATTATAAACTTTTAAACATAGATTAATAAAATAGATATCTAGGGCATAGATAATTTTTCATAATGTTTTGTTGCATAATTTAATTTTTGTAACTTTGTGAAGTGAGATGAGCTATAAATTAGACATAGGTTCATTTGATATCATATAAATATTTTTGTATTCATCTAAATCATTATTTATTTTTTGTTTGAAATGAGAACATCAATAACAAGGAGAAATTTATTTTTCTTAATTTTTTATTTATTTTATTATTTTTCCATATTTGTGGAACATGGACCTTCACAATTATTGAAAAACCTATCTTCACTAGAAAATATAAAATAAATGTAAATATAATAATCAAATTTAAATAATCAAAAAAAAAAATCAAATTTAAATATATTCAATATTATACTCCTTGGAAATCTTACTTCAAGTGATACAAACCTATAAAATATGTTTTTTCATTGACTCCATTTAAAGATTCAACATGAGTTTAAAGGTGAAAATTCTACAAAAAAAATTTGATATAAGAAAGGGAAGAGGTCATCCAAGGACCTTCGTTCAAAGTACCTTACAAATGTATAAATTAGACATAAATTACATTCATTTTTTAAAAAGAAACTTCCAAGAATGCACAATAATACTCTAATGTTAATGTAACAAAAAAATGACAAAATGCATCATCATCAATGTAACAATCGTATGGCCAGACAAAACGCCATCATCATCAATGCCATGATTGAGAAATTGGACAAAGCTCAACAGGGGTCTTTGGTGGTTGATCTGGAGGAAATCAACGAAAGAAACCAGGTGGAGGGTGCTAGCATTTCTAAGAGAACGAGCGCCAGTCTGAAGAGGAAGGCTCCTCCCACTCCACAAATGATTCAAACCTTTAAGAAGGGTGTTCAAGATATGCAGAACCTGGAGGCTAAGACAGAGTCTATCCTAAAGACTCCGGGTTAATCATGGCTAGTTTCTTCATTGGCTTTTCTGCTGGGTTTTTTTGTCTAACCTTCCTGGTCTTTTGCGGTTGGCTGTTGTTTGTTCTAGTTTTTTCCTTTTGTGCAGTCGGTTGTGTCTGTTGGACTTTTTTGTCCTTTCTTTTCTATTGTAAACTTTGTGGTTTCGAGTCCCTGTAAAACCCATTTTACCCTTTATCAAAAACTAAATACATAAAATTAATGTAAATTCTAAAGTAACATTGTCTCGATGCAATATATACCACTAACACACAAGTACATATAAAAGTAAAAACAATTTAAGTATATTATATAATTTAAGAGGGGGAAAAAAAATTTAACCACATCCGTATGTAAGAATAAATTTTTAAAGCAATCTCAATTCCTATTTAGCCCCTTCTACACATGGATATCACCTCTATCAGTTAAAAAAAAATGTTAATATTAACTATTTATATTGCTTTTGACATAACAAAATAAATGTAAGCATTTGGGAATAAATTTCCACCACATATATTTGAAAATCAACCATTTTATTATTGAAATATTCATTATTTTGGGAGAGAATCATATACATAAATAACTCATTTTCATATTTAAAATAAAATAAAATTATATTTTTTATGATTTGAGAATTTATGTTAAATGATCTTAGAATTATATATTGAGAAATTTAAGTTGTTTAATATATTAGGATCTATGATATAGTATTTTTAAGTGTCAATACTTTTTTTTTCTTTTGGTATGACATGTTCTTTGATACTACAAGGATCAGGGGAGATCAGACCTCATGACCTCTTGCCTAAAATAAGATACTTTAGTCAATCAAACCACCCTTGCCCATCAATACATATATATTATATAGATTTTATAATTATTATTTTTAATCTACCTAATATTTGTATCCAATAATTTCAAAATTAGATATTTAATCCTTTTAATTAAATAAATACCTAATTTACACCGAAGGTGTATCCAATATGAAACAGACCAACCTAAAAATTGAAATCAATGGAGAGTCTTCCTCGCACTATGATTAAACTGATCGTAGCCATTCCAGTCTTGTCTCACTCGTATTAGATGAGATTTCAATTTTTTTATTACCATCATGGCATACTACTTAGGAGGCATCATGTAATTGTTAGAACGAGTTGGATAACTGTGAATTGCATTTACTAACAATCGAAATTGTACATTAATTTGTTGGATTATTCGCTCACCATCCATTCATCATTTTTCACCATTTCTTTAGTTTTTTTCCCTTTTTTTGTTGCTTTCCCACCACTATTGATTTTGGCTCCTCCAAACTCTTCCTCACTGGTATTGACCTTTCACTTCCCTTCAGAATGAATGATGGACTTGAGTTTCCTCTGATGATGACATTTCAGTTACCCATAGAGCTCACGCCTACCTAAATCTTCTTATAGCCAATCTAGCCCCACCGTTTTGAACTCTGCATTGCTTTTTATCCCCTGTTTCTACTTTGGAAATCTCATAAATTCTCTTGGCCTTGCTTATCTTGATCCCCTGGCTATTTCCCACAAAGTTGCTCTAATATGCTCTATAATTTAACGTCATATGTTCTTTGCAACTAAATTGGAATTTTAAGCATTTTCAATGATATATTTTTTTGTTTTTGTTTTGAGTGTGTGTAGTATTTGTTGGATTCGTGTATTTGGTCACAGCTATTTTATTCTCTTCTTAGACTGGTGAGACATTTTGACAAGATTCTTTAATTGGTCTACTTTATCTTTTATAGGATTTAAAGACAATCTTCAACCTTTTTAAGGTTGCATGGTACGGTTATAGCTACTGCTACGATAGTTGGCAACTCCATTATGAAGTTTGTAAATAATCTCTTCACAAAATCCTTTGTGAAAGCGAAGAGGCGAAATACAAATATCTTTAATGAATAACTACAGAAAACTTAATTTGAGGAGATGGAAAAAGGATTCCTTTGGGAATATTTTTGGATCTAAGACAAAAATTTAGGGTAAAATTCAAGAGATCCAGGAAAATATCCAGAAATGGAGGTACATTGATAATTACATAGAAAAGGAAAATGATCTTCTCATTCAACTACATGACATCACTGCTAAAGAGGAAGTTTTCTGGAGGCAAAGATCTAGGGTGTCTTGGTTGACTGAGGGTGATAGGAACACTAGATTTTTTCATCTGTCTGCCTTGAAACATAGGGCTGCTAACATAATTGCTTACATTGATGTTAATGGGATGAGGTTTGAGGAGGAAGATGATATTAAGAAACAAGTTGTCCTTTTTTTCAGCAACCTTCTTTCTTGTAATGGAGAGATTGTTCCTGAAGCTCAAAAATCCTTGATTGAGGCTATACCCCAGGTGATTGGTAACAATGAAAACTCTATGATCACTGCTATTCCTTCCAAGGCTGAAATTAGGAAAGCTATTTTCTCTTTTGATGGCAACAAAGCTCCTGGACTAGATGGTTTTCCCATGTTCTTCTTTCAAGTGTTTTGGGATATTGTGGAGGTGGATGTTGAGAATGTTGTCAAGGAATTCTTTGGATCAAGATTTCTTTTGAAAGAACTTAATGCTACTTTTTTGGTCCTCATTCCAAAAAAACCTGGGGCTTCGGAGTTTCAAGCTTTTCGGCCAATCAGCCTGTGCAATTCTATCTATAAAATTATCTCGAAGGTTTTAACTACAAGAATTCTTTCTGTGCTTCCTCAAATAATTACTTCGCAACATAATGGTTTTGTGCTAGGTAGGTACATTCTGGACTCTATTATCACTGTTCATGAAAATTTACATTCTTTAATGGTATCGAAGACTGAAGGGTTCATTCTTAAATTGGACATTTCCAAAGCCTATGATCGGGTTGAGTGGAATTTTTTATTTAAAATCTTGGTCAAGTTTGGTTTTAATAATAGAGTCATTCAGTTGGTGAACCAACTAGTTTCGACAGTTACTTCTTCTGTCATTGTGAACGGGTCACCTTCGAGGTTTTTTCAGACGTCCAGGGGCCTCAAATAGGGAGATCCTATCTCTCCTATTTTGTTTACAATTTTGGCTGAGAGTTTGGGAAGAAACATTAAAAAGCTTATTGATCAAAGATCCTTTGCTGGCTTAAGACCTTTCTCTTCTCTTCTAACCTGTTCCCACCAACAATTTGTTGATGACACCATTCTCATGGGAAGATATACTATGGCTGAAGCTAAGACTTTCAAAAGAATTCTGAATCTTTATGAATCTGCTTCTGAGCAAGTTGTTAATAGGGCTAAAAGTTCAATTTTCTTCCTCAATACTCTGGAGCATAGACAAGTTAAACTTGCTTCGATTACTGGATGTCGGATTGAGCCTCTCTCGTCAACCTATCTTGGTTTTCCTCTTTGCATTAAACCCTTGGACTCGTTCTGGATCTCTTTGGTTGAAAAATTCAATAAGAATTTTTCAGGGTGGAAAGGAGCTCTTCTCAGTCAAGCTGGAAAAATCCAACTCCTAAAGGCTTCTTTGCAAAATCTTCCTGTGTATGCTCCTAGTTTATTTAAAATTTCTGCTAAGTATGCTAAGGCCATTGAAAAAATTCAGAAAAGGTTTTTCTGGTCTGGTGTGGAGGATAAGGAGAGAATGCCACTCATCAGATGGGATCTGGTTTGTAGACCTAAATCGAGAGGGGGCCTAGGCCTAAGGAAAATTAAAGTGTTGAATTTATCCCTTCTTGCAAAATAGCTTTGGAGAACTCTTACTTTGAGAGGGGAATGGCATGATACTTTAAAAGCCAAATATTTTAGCAACTATGAGTCCCTTATTGAGATTATAAATTCTTCTCTTTTACCTCGTGGGTTTGTTTGCTGGAATGATATGAGCAGAGGTAGAAAGTTGTTGGAAATGGGAACTGGTTGGCTGGTTGGAAAATGAAATCATGTTAGGTTCGAGGAAGACAGATGGCTTTTTAAAAATTTGTTAATCAAAAATGAGAACTTTAGTAAATGGATGCATGATTGTAAAAGGGAATTCAGGGTCTTTGTTAAAGACTATTGGAGGAGTGGGGGTTGGGTTGATTTGAAGACCATCAGTCCAGATCTTAGCCCTGTTCAATCGGCCTTCAGGGCCCTAAGATTAGCTCAACACGAGGTGGATGATCTTCCTATGTGGTTAGACAATTCGTCTGGCATTTTTTCAGTTTCTTCTGCTACTTCTATGCTGGCTAGTCCAATGGAGCCTCAACCCTTCTAGGCTAAGGCTTGGATTAATCACCTGACCCCTAAAATTAGTATTTTCTATTGGATAATGCTACAGAATAAGATTCTCACTCTGGACAATCTTGGAAAAAGAGGAATTCATTTACCTAATAGGTGCTACATGTGCAAGAACGATGCTGAGACTGTTAATCATCTTTTTCTTCATTGCCCTTTTGTCTCGCACATATGGGGTAAAATTTTTGTGCAAGTCTCTATTTGGTTTGGGTTTCCCTTGCTTCTGCCAAAGATTTTTTCTTGCAATGGAAAGCTCCTTCAAAAAATCCTTTTTTTGTGTAAGCTCTAGTCTTTTGTTCTACCTTTTGTGTCATGGAATATTTGGAAGGAAATGAACAACAGAGTGTTTAGGGAAAAAGAGAAGTTGGAGGGGGAATTGTATGAAAAAATTGTAAGGGAAATAAAGGAAAATTTATCTTTAATCCCAAGAAAAATAGTTGATAAAGCTAATTGGTCTCCTTTTGGCATTGCTACGGCTGAAAAGTGGAACTCAAAATTAGTTGTGTTAAAAGTCCCCATGCCTGATGCTGGTGGGAGGGAGAATGCAAGATGGTCTTTGCCACCTCTGGGTTGGTTGAAAGCCAATTTTGATGGTGCTGCTAAAGGCAATCCAGGGAAAGCTGGCAGTGGGTGTGTTTTAAGGGACAACTCGGGGGCTTTTATTGCAGCTTTTGCTGTGGACATCGGCACCCAAACTAATCATGTTGCGGAAGCTGTCGGGGCTTATCATGTAGTTAACTTAGCTTTCAAGATGAACACGAAATGTCTTTGGCTGGAGGGTGACTCATTGAATATAATAAATTGCATTCTTGGGATTTCCCCTCCCTCGTGGACAATTAAAAAGTGGATCGAAGATATAATAATCTTATTAAGGAAATTCGATAAAGTGAAAGTGTCCCACGCCTATAGAGAAGCCAATAAGGTGGCTGATTATTTTTCCAATGAAGGGCTTAAGAGGGGTGGGGAAAACATGTGGACGAAGAATGACTACCTCCATTCTAAGGTGAAAGCACTAATTTATTATGATTCAATGCATGGAAGAGAAGCTTGTCTTCGTCATGATGAAAAGGATAAAGATTAGGTACGTCGATTTCATTAGATTTGATGGGACCGACGTCATTTTATTTTTCAAGAAGAGTCTCCGGCACGCTTTCTGGGTTCAAACATGCTTAAACGGGACCCAAAGTATCTATAGGGTGTGGTATAATAGAGCTTTGAAGATGGGAGGAGAAAGAAAATGTGTGGAGCCGAGCAGCTTTCAAGAGCATAGAAAGAATGCTAAAGCCTAGGAAAGAATTGAAAAGGGAGGTTTAGTCTTGTTTTTGGAAAGGCTCCATGGTACTGACGAGGGGATGCTAGACTATTTTGTCAAAAATTGGAAAAATGGTGAGATTGTGTTATTTGGCAGGAATGTTAAGCTGAATGAGGAAATAATTGGTGAGATTACTAGTCTTTCGACTGAGGGTGTGAAATTTTATCAGGACCGTCAGTTCTCTGATGAAGCGGTCATAAGATTTCCTAAAAAAGACAAGGAGAAGGCTAAGTTGGTTAAGGTTGCCAATAGCTACTTTGATGTGGAGTCCATTAAATCAATTTGGAGGAAGGTTTTAAGAGTTATAATGGAGTATATCATGGTTGACAGGAGTTTCACCAGGGCGTATGGTTATCACTTTGCCATTCTGAATCATTTCCATCACAAGGTTTGTATTTCTCTGCCTTTTTACTTATTCTCTTCTTTGAAGAATTTCCTTGATGAAGTTGAAAGAAACCCTAGAAGGACTTCTATTATTCATCCTGGTCTTGTCAGGCTCATCTATGAGCATTATCAAAATTTACCTGCTTTGCCTAAAATTGTTGATATTGGGGATTTGGATGAAGAGGATACTGAAAGTAGTAGGGAGAACGACCCCCTGGCCCCTCCTGCTTGTGCCCCTGTTGGTCCTAATTCCATTGCTCCCCAGTCCCTATCTTGTCAGAAAGCCCTTTTGGATTTTGTTCCGCCTTCATGTCCTAATTTGTAGTCTTTGCATGATTGCCCTAACCCGGGTTTTGCCTCGCCGCCCTATCCTAATCTCCAGCCATCTCCTAGCTGCCCTACCCCAGGTTTAGTCTCTGGTTTTAAAGGTACCTCTGTTACGAAATTAGTCTTGTACTCTAGGAATTATATGGAAATTTTGTCTAATAAACCTATGGTCAGTAAAGAGTCGGCCCCTAGTGCCCTTGTGTCTGGAAATTTTGGGAATGCCCCGATTGATTCCCCTAATCAGGATGAAATTAATTCTTCCCTGAATAAGCTCAAGTTTGAGGATATTGTGAGTGTGGTAGAAAAAAGTATGGATGGCCTTTTTACTGTTCTCAAGTGGACCAAGAGGGAAGTTTGTGAGTTGAAAGGCCGTAATAGAGATCTCAGCAACAGAGTCATGGATTTGGAGCAGAAGATTTGCTAGAATTGTAATGAGAATGAGGGACAGGAAACCCCCTTACCGAGGAAAAGACAACATTTGCAGGAGGAAATATTGACAAGGCTCGAGTGTGATATGTCCAAGATAGGCCAAAATATTAGGGCCACTGTGGTGAATAATCTCAAAATTGCCAGGCATAACACTATTATCATCAATGCTATGGTGGAAAAGCTCAAAAAAAATCAAAAGGGATCGCTGGTCGTGGATTTGGATGCGGATAGAGGCTGTGACAGATCTACTATTGAAGGGATTTCGACTTGTACCCGGGATAATACTAAGAGGAAGACCCTAATTTCTTCACATACGGCTCAAATCCTCAAGCAGGGGTTACAGGATATGAAAGATGTTGAAAAGGAGGCCGAGGAGTTGTTGAACACCTTGGAGTAGTGCGTTGATGTTAGTTTTTGGTTTTTGGTGGTCTTTTTTGGACCTCGCTTGTCTCTTTTTGTTGTCGTTTCCTTTTTGGGACAGTTGTCTATTTGTTTAGACTTATTTTGCTCTATCTTTTGTTGTTTAAACTTGGTGGTTTCAGGTCCCTATAAAACCTATTTTTTCCTTTTCAAAAACTATAGAAAACTTAAAAAAAGATTCTACATCTGTACCAGTTGTCTGTATAATAGTTTCTTGTACTATATGTCTAGCTTTTTCTCTTCCTAAATCATGGCATCCTTCTTAATGGGAGAAATGAAACAAGTCAAAAGAGCGTTTACCATATAGAACAGAAGGAACGTTGAATATTCTTTAAATGGGTTTGTTCTGATAGACTCTTGCTAAATAACTTTTTAACATCTTATTACCCAATCCTGGGCCATCTTATCTTGATATCTTTTATGTTTAATCCAATTGTTTTCTTAAATTTTCATTCTCTTTTTAATCCATTATTTACTTTATTTTTTATCAATAATTTTATGTCATTCACATGATTGTTTTGATAAATGATGTGGGAGTACAAAGCTTAGGCTGAAATCTCTTTGACTGAAAGCCGAGAATCAAGGATTGAAAGATATCCATTCTATCAAATTTACTTTATCTTTCATTAAACATATCTTCCCTATTTGCATATTTGAATAATTTGATAAACGAAGCGATTTCTTGTGCATTTAATTGTATGTGGCCAAGGTATTCACTTGATTTCTCTATTCTTCATTTTTACATTTTATTTCAATTTTTTTCATATTTCATTGATATGCATTTTTCATCGCTATAAATTGAAATGGTTATCTGTAAAGTTCAAGTTAAAGTTTTATGAGTAATATTTACAAATACATATCAAGATTTATGTTTATTAAAATGAAAATTAGGCCCAGATCCTAATAATGAACACATTTAGGTTTTAACATTTATGACATCCTTTCCCATACATAGTTAAGTATATATTTAAAGCATAACTAATAACTAATATATATTTTATATAACACAAAATAAAATAAGTATTATTATTATTATTATTATTATTATTAATTATATGTGTTATTTTATATATTATATTTTTAAACTAAAATGAAAATTACGGTCAGGATTCTAATAATGAGCACATTTAGATTTTAACATTACAACATCCTCTACCCTACATAGTTAAGTATTTATTAGCATAATTAATATATACTATATATTAAATAAATTATAAATAAAATAATTATCCTTATTATTATTATATATTATATTTTTTAATAAAACTATTAAATATATATAAAATGATTATAATTAATAATTAATAATTATTATAGTTTTATATAGAACAAAAAATTAACATATGAATATAATAAAAAATTAAATTAATATATTATATATTGTGTATAACACAAATTAAAGTATGTTTAATATAATTTTATTTATTATTATATATAATAGTATATATGATCTGGCGGGATCCTTTGATTTTGACGGGATTTTTCTCTTTCGATCCTATCGACGACGGTCTGTCTCGACGCGATTTTGTCTGACGTCTTTTTTCAATCCATGGGGTCTGTGTATTTTAACTCTTAGGGTTTTTCACCTAAAAGGAGAGAGATAGACCTCAAAGATCTAGGAGGTTCATTCAATTAATGTTATGTGTGATGGAATGAAGAATAAATGGAATGATATGAATGCAACTAAGCTAAAAAATTGAATGATTAAGCATAGAAAACTAATGAAGTATGAAATGTTTGAAAACACATTGTGTATTGCTAAAATGTATTAAGTGGATGAGATATGCAGAACAAAAATAGATGGATAGAATTAGAGTGCGCCTAGGAAAAATGTGATGAATCAGGAATGTCTAGAATATTGATTGATGATGTTTCTAAAGCTTGAAAAGACTCATTTGCCATCTAGGGTGAATTAGTCCATGTTCTGGTGAAAACTTTTGGAAATAGGTTTTTGTCTGTCGAGAGCTAGATTCTGATAAAAACAATTTTTAGGCCCATAGATGGGATTAATTCTCCATGATTTATGAATCAATCCTCATTCAAGGATCTGAAAAGTTAGGACTTGATTTTGTAACTTTAGATCTTCCTTTATGTCTTCTATAGGTGTTCACTTCAGAAATTGTAAGAATCGGGTCTGAAAATGCCTTTTTTCTTGATATTTTAACTTGAATGAAGAGAAGAAGACTTGAATGACTTTAAAATATAATATTCAATGATTATCAAGCTTCCAAAGGACCTAAATCTACACACAAGCAAGACAAGAAAGAGATATGTTGAATGTTAAAGTATGGGGGTTTACCTTGGTCAAACCCCTTTTAGGTAATTAAACCAAAATGATGAAATAGAGGAATGAAACATGCAACAATGGAATAAATTACCTTGCAATGATGATTGATTTTATAAGTCTGCAACAATACATGCAGAATCAGCCTTTGAATGTTTTAGAAAGCTAACTTGAAGACTTATAATGGAGAAACCCTAAGTTACTTGACTTAGAGTGCAAGATTAACAGATGAATAATGAAGAATGGATGTGGATTGAGTTGTTAGATGTTGTTGTATATTAAAATGAGGGTAATAATACTTATTTATAGACAAGTGTGCCTTAGTACTTGATAATACCTCATCATAGGCCAACACGTAGTGAAAATAAACTTTAAATTTCATTTTTTCTCGCTCAAGAGTCAAAATGGGGGCCAGATAGGACTCATTCACCACACATGGTGAATGGGTCCCATAGGGGCCATTTTGAAGCCTAAGAAGGGTACAAAAACCAATGTGAATGCGTAAATCACACTACAACACTAGTTTAACATTAAGTTCACTTTACAAGCCTTCTATATTGATGTGATAATGTAATTAAATATATTTTATAATGTTGAATTAGGGAGAAATAAGTTAATTAATTCTAAAAAACATGAAAGTCCTTTACAAGACTTTACAACACCTTTACAAAACATTATTAAAAGCATGTTATTTGATTGTAAGGGTCCAAGACCTAGTGTGGACACATAAAATACCTCACAACACTAGATTAAGGCCTCATTAAGTCCAATTAATCTTATGTCAAGCAAAGGGTCCATTTTTCTACAACACACTCTCTATCTCTCCCTCTCTCTCTTCCTTCATATCTCTCTATCTTGTCTTCTTTATCTCTCTCTCTCTATCTATCTCTTTGAGCTATCTCTCTCCTATTTCTCTCCCTCTCTTTCATCCTATTTTCTCTCTCTCTTTATCTATCTCCTATTCTCTTTGTTTTCTATCTCATTTGTCTCTCCTCTCTCTCTCTCTGTCCTCCTTATATCTCTATCTTTTGTGTCATATTTCCTGTCCATTGTCTCTCTATATCTTCCTCTCCTCTTCCTTTAACAACATCCTATCTCCTCTCTATCTCTTTTCAGACTATCATTCCCCTCTTCCCATTCTTCTTCTCTCTCTCTGTATTTCCTCTCCTCTTTCTCCCTCTACCCTATCATCTCTCTTCTCTTATCCCCAATCTGTCTCTCCTCTCTGTCTCTCCATCCTCTGCCTCTCTCTCCTTTCTCTCCCTCCTCTCTCTCTATCCTCCCCCTCTCATCTCTGTCTCTTTCCTCCTGGCTCCTCCCTATCCCCTATCATATCTCCTATCTCTCTTTCTCTTCCCATGTATCTCTGATATAATAGGCTCTTTCTCTTCACATGCTCCTCTCTATCTCTCTCTCTCATCTCTGTTAACCTCTATATCTCATTTTGTCTCTCTCCTCTCATCTCTCTATATCTGCCCATCATCTCTATTCCATCACTTCTCTCTCTCTATATATCTCTCCCTCTCTCTCCATATATCTCTCTATCTATCTTTCATCCCTCTTCTCTCATATCTACATCCTCTGCCTCTATTTTTCTCCCAACTTTCTCTAGACATGTCTCCCTCTCTCTATCCATCCATCTCTCTCCCCCTCTCTCTCTCCCCCCTCCCTCTTCCGAGACCTCTATATCTATATCTCTTTGCCTCTCTAGATCTTTATCTCTCAATATTTCTTTTTCCATCTCTCCCTATATCTTTATCGAGCTCTATATATCACTTCCTATCTTTATCTCTATCTTTCTATCTCTCCCTCTCATTCTCACCCTCTCTCAACCTCTATATATATTTATCTCTTCTATATCTATTTATCCCTCTCTCCTCTCTCTCTCTCCATCTCCATCTCCATCTCCTTACCACCCCCCTCTCTCTCTTTCTTCCTCCCTCTATCTCTCCCTCTTTCTATCCCTATCTCTCTCTTTGTCCCTCCCTCCTTATTGCAAACATAACATGATATTGTTGGTAATCGAGCCTAATTATCTTCCTAATTCAAAGGTTTTTATTTGAATCATGTTTGGATCCTTGTAAGTGGATGCATAGTTGATTTGAATTTATAACTTCTCCATTAAAACCTTTGTTGCATAAACAACATCATTTGTTGAATGGCCTAAATTGACCAAAGTTAGTAATTAGTAAATGTATGCAAAAAATATACCAAAATTTATCCTAATTGACCTTCCACACTTCTTCGGCATACCCATTGCACACTAGGGTGCAAATGCTAGTATTTATTAATAGTAGAAAAATAAAATAAATAAAAAAGTTTCAAAAAAATTAATTAATTTAATTAAAAAACAATAATTAATAATTAGATACTAATAACTCCATATCAAATTTGACGTCAAAAATCAACTTTTTGATTTGTTTACTGGAAAGGTAGCCTTTAACTTATTGTACATGATACACGAGATTTCCTTTGAATGTGTGGACAATTCACAATATTTGATTCTCAATATAGTATGGGTCGTGCATTCTATCCACATCCTGTTCGTATGAAAGATCGTGTCTCTCTGAATTCGACTCTCTTTCAGCAAAAATTTTGTGTTTAGCATTGTTCCTTCTTCAGCTTCACAATCTAGGTTGGGACTGGCATTTTTAATGACGCCCAACAGATCTCTAGAGGGAATTTTACTAGGTTTGTACCTTGGCTTGATTAGTAATATTTCAATATGGGACAAGCCTCTAATCATTTGTTTGCAGTTGAGTTCAACACATTAAAGAACTTGGAATTTAGGGATATCAACAACAATCATGTTGATGTGGATCTCAACGACCTCTCATCTACAAAATCTATCCCTGCGGGCTACAGGATTAACAATAGCCGATTCCAAGAATTGGATCTTGACAAAAAACATAATATTCAAACTTGGATTGGAGTATGTGCTGGATCATGATGGGCCAAAAAGTGGCAATATGATGGGTATGTGTGGAATGTGCGCTGACAACTTTTAACTAAGGTGGTGGAAGCGAAAGGGTTTTTAAAGTTAACGTTCCACCAACACATAAATTATTTTTGCATAATTTATTAAATGGTTAGCCATTCATTTTCTGTTGAATATGAGCTAGGTCATGATTGATAGGCAATTGAAAGAACATCTATAGCTTTCAAACAGGTATCACATTTTTTGAATTTGAAATATGCATCCCATTTTATGCTTCCTTACTATAGGATTCAAAAAAATATAGGTGTAAAGAGTTTTGACCTAGGAGTCAAGATTGGTGGGACATCTGAGTTTTATATTTTTAAAATGTCATAGTTAATTATTTATGGAAAAAATACAAAGAATATGCATCACATTAGGACATGAGTCCTCTACTTATATTTAAAATCTTATAAAAAAATATCACCATTTTATTTTGGTTAGGGTGGTCAGACAGACACCTACTTCTTATTTCTTTCGTGAAATTTAAGTACTACTGCATTGAAATTTCAAATTTTCACCAAATAATTTTTTTTTCAAAATAAAACTAGTAGTTTAGAAACTACATTCAATTTTCTCCAGATTTTATTCTTACATATTTTTGAAATAATATAGATAACTTATTCAATTTTTTACATCAAGATGCCTAACTTTGATTTTTCTGAATTTTTCTCCACTTAAGGATTTGTTTTTTCCATGATGATCCTGCACATACCCCATTGATTATGACCATTTTCAAAATGAGCTCAAAGTCACCATAATGGAAGCTAGTCTTGATTTCCCACAAAAACCACTCTTATATATGAAAAATATATCCTCGTCTAGCATTATAGAAGAAGAAATCTACCTTGGTTTCTCAGCAGCTATGAGTCATTTTTTAAGAGAATTACATCCTAGTCTAGAGCTTTAGTACAAACAAAATGACCCAGTCCCTGAATACATCTAATCTTCCATCCTTTATAAATAAAAAATCCAAGAGCTCAAACTTCAGACTGATAGCTAGTATTAGCACAACTTGTGTCTTCCTCATCCTCCTGGTGGTGGCAACATCACTTGTGCGGTTGAAGAAACACCAGTACAAAGATCTTATCGAAGAATGGGAAATGGAGTATTGGCCTCACATGTTTTTAAGTACAAAGACCAACATATTGCAACCAAGGGCTTTTGAGAGGAAGAACTTTTGGGTTCTAGAGGCTTCGGTAAGGTTTATAGGGGAGTGCTTCCCATAAACGGCCTCCAAGTAGCAGTGAAATGCATCCTTTGAGAAACTGATGAAGGTGTGAAGGAATTCATAGCAGAAATCTCCAGTCTTGGTCGCCATCAACATTGAAATCTTGTTCAGATCAGAGGGTTTTGCAGGTGGGAAAAGCATTTATTCATAGTTTATGACTACATGCCAAATCGGAGCTTAGACAAGTTGATATTTGGAAAGCCAAAGAAGGTGCTCGAGTGGGATCAGAAGTACAGAATCCTCAAAGATGTGGCTTCAGGTTTGTTGTATCTTCACGAAGAGTGGGAGCAATGTGTAGTGCACAAAGACATCAAGTCCAGTAACATTTTGCTGGACTCAAAGATGAATGGAAAGCTAGGGGCTTTTTGGCTTGCCCGTTTGTACGAGCATAACAAAAAACTCACACACTACTCATGTGGTAGGAATGCTGGGGTACATCACACCAAAGCTTGTACACATAGGACAGGCCACCCCCACCACAAATGTGTTCAACTTTGGTGTTTTTATGTTGGAGGTTGCATGCGAAAGAAGACCTGTCATTCTGTCAATTCAATCAGATCAAAATTTATGGTGGACTGGGCGAGAGAGTTGCATGCCACAGGCTGTCTCTTCGATGCAGCCAACCAAAATATTGGTGGGAAATATGTTGAAGTTGAGATGGAGAGAGTGCTCAAAGTGGAGTTGATCTGTTCCAATTCTCACCCAGAAGGAAGGCTTGACATGAGACAAGTTCTCCAAATACTTGAAGAAGTTCCAATACCATCTTTTGACTGTATGTTTTATTTGGATAGGACTCCACGCAGTAGTAGTTGGAACTTTTTGGACATATTATAGTCGCAACATGGATGCTTCCATTTCCCAGTCAAACTCACTTTCTGGCAGTGTTACCCTGTAAGTCAATTGATCGTTGCTACTATATCCTTCTTGTTAGTCTAGAATACTTACGGATGCAAGTAGTTTACAAAATACATAATTATTGCTGAGTATAGCTTTTAATGTTAACATTTACTTGGAACTCATTAGTTTTGTAGCTGTTATCATTATTTCTTATTGTAATCCAATCTGACACTTTATGCCTGGTTATTTTAATCCCATCAAAAGTCAAATTTATGTAGGAAAAATTAGCAAATCAAAATATCTATGGTTCATATTTGTCTATATTAATGACTCGAAAGAAGTTGGCAATTATATTTGCCAATGGATATAAAGTATTA